>CM040238.1:9343994-9396820 GCA_022545495.1 Chrysanthemum lavandulifolium
CAACAGATCACCTCCACATCATTCCAACACACTCACTTAAAAATACCCCAATCACAACTTACTCACTTCTTTCATTCTATTTCACCCACCTTTTTTTTTTTCTTTTCCATATTTTTCAAACAAAATAAATTTCATTCCATTCACTTAAATAAAAATAAAACTACAACACGAAAAAAAAAAAAAAAAAAAAAAACGGAAAAATAAAAAACTTACGATAATAAATAAACCATACGAAAATACATAAATCCTAAATCCTAATCAATACTCCTCGTCCGTAATCATACGCTGGATGTATATAATCCTCGGCGCGACAAAACTTCCTCGCCCACCGGAGATTCCTCGTGATCATCATCTTTGTTCACCCGATACCCAATCGACTTTGTGTTGATGTTATTCGTTACCCTTTGAACACACCGCCACAACTTGTCAATAATTTCATCTCGCGCTTCCTCCTTCGTAAATTTCGATCACACCTTTTCGCTCGTCGATGTCGCTGCAACTCTGTAGCTTTCTCATCTGCAGCCTTCTCCGTCCTCCCCCGCTCAAACAATTGGATGACGCGATAATAGCGTCTTTTCGAGCCTCATCGTCGTTATTGCATTGATTTTGAACGACGTCAGATATCACTAATGGAATGCGGAGGCAAGTATAATAATCTCAAGTAAAGAGAATGTGAATTTTGAAGTTGAATTGTGTTTGAGAAGTGTGAATTTTGTATGTAGATGTTGGTTATATTTATAGAGTTGGTAAATGTTTTTGAATTTGAAAAGAAAAAAAATTAAAATAAAAGAATGGTAACCGTTGGTAAAGAAACGGTAAGAATTTGAATTTTGTCATTTTCTTCGTCGTTGGAC
Organism: Chrysanthemum lavandulifolium; assembly: GCA_022545495.1. Lineage (NCBI taxonomy): Eukaryota > Viridiplantae > Streptophyta > Magnoliopsida > Asterales > Asteraceae > Chrysanthemum > Chrysanthemum lavandulifolium. Next base: position 9,344,849 of record CM040238.1, read on the forward strand.
TGGCGAAACCACAAGTGGCGAACCACCATGGTGTCGTGGCGAGTAGCCACGTTGGAAACGACGAGGAACAAAACACTCGACGCCCCATGCTCATATTGATGATGAACACAAGCACACAACCCTAGATCAGCTATATGTACTACCTCTCTCCCAAAATTTTAGTCCTTAATTTTTCGGTATTTTGTTTTTCAACTTTAACTTTAAATATTTTTGTTTATGTTATACAATAGTTGATGAAAATTATACCAAATGAAAATACATTAAAACCCAATCCATTCATATATTTTGTATCAAGTATTATATAACACAAATAAAAATAGTTACGGTCAAAATTGTAAAAGAAAGTCCGAAAAAGTTAAAAGGCGACTATAATTTTGGATCTACATGTAAAGGACACCTAAATAATCAGATAACTGATATCAGCTTTTGTACAACTTTTTTGTTAAAAATGGCGAATAAAAAAGATTAGTGAGAAGCTAGAGATCACGTCTCCGCGGACAAAGGACCAAAACGCAGTAACCAGAATAGTGAGACACTGGAAACACCATGAGACCTTGAACGAACAACATATCATAACATAACACATAGACAAGAAAAACCGGATCCATCTTTAAAAGTATGATTCAGCTTAATTATGTCAAAACACTCGGTACTGGTTAAGGGTCTGCGAAATATCGTGTTGATTGAAGATTTGAAGTTGTGATAATCAGTAGTTTGAGATTGTTGAAAATATTTATTTTTGTAAGAATACAGATGTAATATAACTCCTATATAATATGTTGTTACTAATTTCTTTGATGCATGCCATACTTGTTTTGGAATTTGGACCTCATAGTTTTGTAGACATATTTGACATACTATATCAGGATGGAAAACATTGTGATAGGCTAAAATACAGACCACTTACTGACTTAACTGAATAAAGATAAAGAGTGACTTTTTCAGTTAACAAGACTTGTAATGAGTACGTTGAAGAAGCGACAATACTTAGATATGTTAGATGTGTTATCTGTGCATGTTATATTTGTTGCTTTTCTTTAATCATTTTATGTATCTGTTTATCATACGTAAATGTACTAGGTCTTCGTTTGTTTGCCACACATGGATACTAGTCTTACCGAAAGTAATGCACCTGTTAATATCGAGATGAAGCCAGAGTATTTCGACACACCAATGAACAATGTGGTCACAGAGCCCACAAAGCGTAGACAACTGAAGTCTATAGTTTGGAAAGATTTTACTATCAAAGACGTTGGTGATGGAGAGACAAGAGCCTTCTGTATGCATTGTACACAAAACTTCACATACATCAAGGGTTCCAAAAATGTAGGCACCAGTCACCTCAAACGCCACCTAGAATACCACAAACGCCTTTCAATGATGAGTGATGACTCTGCAAGTCCCATCAAACAAACACCTAAAAGACGTTCCAAAACTGCATTAGTCCCTGTAGCATCTGACTCTGCGGGTCCCATTAAACATACACCTAAACGACGTCGCAAAACTGCATCAATTCCTGTAGCATTTGACTCTGACAGGTGTCGCCTTGAGATTGCTCGAATGATCATACTAAATGGATATCCACTTCATATGGTTGAAGACAAAGAATTCATGGCTGTTTTGCATAACCTTCAGCCTAAGTTCAACATGGTTGACTTAAATACTGTACAAGGCGACTGTGTGGCAACTTATCTTAGCAAAAGGTCAACCATTGAGAACTTGATTGCACAAATGCCGGGTCGGATTTGCCTTACACTTGACCTATGGAACTCAAACAATGCAACCAGTTACATCTTCATAACGGGTCAATTCACTGATAGTGAATGGAACATACATAAGAGGCTACTAAAAGTTGTTATGGAACCTTATCCCAGTCTGATTCTGCTTTTACTAACGCGGTATCAGCTTGCCTTTCTGATTGGAACATCAAGGGTCGATTATTCTCTGTCACGCTAAACCAAAACCAACCTTTGAGTGAAATCGGTATCAATGGCCTCAGAAGTTTGTTGTCCAGGAAAATCCTTGTATCTTTAATGGTCAATTACTGCTTACTAATTGCCTTGCTCGTTCTTTAACCAGTATTGCACAAGAAGCACTGCAAGTGTGTGAAGAAACGGTTAAGAAAGTCAGAAACTGTGTGAAGTATGTGAAAACATCAGAACCGATTGAAGACTATTTTCTTGGTCTTAAACAACAACTTAACATACTAAATACTAGAAATTTATCACTTGATGATCAGACAAAATGGAATACAACTTATGAAATGTTACTAACAGCGTCAGAGTTGAAAGAAGTATTTTCTAGCTTAGATACTTTTGATCCGGATTACTTTCAAAGTCTGAGTGGTGAAGAATGGAAGGTTGTTGGCAATCTTTGTACTTACTTGAAGCTAATTTTTGACACAGCGAGTTTGCTGGCATCATCAAGCGTCCCTACAGCTAATACTTTTTTTAACGAAGCATGGAAGCTTGAGTTGGATCTAACACGTGCATCCACAAGTAAAGATAATATCACTAGTACCATTACCAAACCGATGCTAGAGGGCTTTGATAAGTACTGGAAAAGTAGTTGTTTGGTTTTAGCACTAGCGGTTGTAATGGATCCACGGTTTAAGATGAAGTTGGTTGATTTCAACTTTGCAAAGATTTTTGGTGATGAGGCTGCGTCCTATATCAATATTGTGGACGAAGGGATCCGTGGGCTTTTTCAAGAGTATGCTACTGATGATGTCCAAGGACATTTAGGCAACGCGGTCGGGCTTACAGAATTTGATGCTTATATCAAGCAGAGTGCAAGTCAACAATCGAAGTCAGAGTTGGACCAGTATCTGGAAGACTCTCTTTTGCCCAGGTATCATGAGTTTGTTGTTATGCAATGGTGGAAATTGAATGAGTCTAAGTACCCATTCTTTCAAAGATGGCTCGTGATACTTTGACTCTTCCTGTATCGACTGTGGACCCTGAGTCCATTTTTGATAAATGTGTCAAGGAAATGGATCGATATCAGTGTACTTTGAAGCCTGAGATGGTTGAGGTACTTTACTGTGCTAAGGATTGGCTGCGTAGTGAACCGATAAAGAGTATGGAGTCTCTTGTGAAGCTGCAATATCCAATATAGCTCGGAGCTTGGTATTTTTTTTGTTTCCGTTTTTCTTTGGATTGTGCCCATTTTGTGAATGTTGTGGTAAATTGGATTTAAGTGGGTTTAAGTAATATTAGTTTAGTTGGTTACATTTCAGAGCCGACATGTGTTGGTTTAATGTTTGCTCTTATATCTGAATGTTTAACTTTCAAACATCCGACTGATATATTGCTGCACACAAACTATCACCTAAAAAGAATTATCTAAAGATCACTATGTTTGGCATTGCCGCGTTGAGCATTCAAGAGCTTAAGCGTTTGCCAAACAAAAGCTATCAGTTCATAAGTTTCCTTCATAACAATAAAAATATTTATAAATTTTACTGTAACAGATTAAAGTTACAAGTAAAGAATCGATAATTGATCCTGTGTTCAATTTCTCAGCATTGAGCCAAGAACCACTTGTATAATCACTTCATTACAATCAGGCTACTTTATATTTCTATTAAACCATACAAATAGTTCATAAATGAATCTTGATATCATGATATTTTCCATCTTCCGGCATATGACGCAAGTTCAAGGTCAATAGCCGAGAGTCTGAATCATATACAAACTCAATTTCACTTGCTCCAACCATGCATCTTCTTGGCTTAGCCGTCGAGTACATACCAAAACATCCACATCCCTTAACCTTCATCGACACAATTGCCAAAGAGTCGCCTGTGTTGGCCAGGTACTCCAGCTCATCAATAGCTCCACCAGCATTGAACATATCAATCAGCCCCAACGGACCAAAACTTAACCCCGGTCCTAAAACCTTAATGGGCGTAACTGTGAATAGTTCATGTTCAAGAACATTTAATGATACTGGTATACCCGCATCACGAGGTAAAATAATAAGATCTCTTGTATGGTGACGATACACCACACAGTCCCCAGTCCAATCAGGACCGACTGCAGCATCTGCAATGAGATGCACGTCATGAGCCCTGATCAATCCAGCTATAGCATCGTTTCCAGTTTCATGGAAAGTGTTTTTCCGTTCAGTATTGTTCCACGCGGCCCCTTGACAGTTATAAACACCGATAACACCAGTATACTTATTCATGTTCCAAATCTTTAACAAACTAGCACCATCACGAGTCGGATCAGCAAAAAGACAATCTTTAGTAGGTCGACCAGGTAATCGGGCCCGAAGAACAGAACCGTCAGGCAACACAAGTTTCTTCAAAAGATCAAAATTGTGCATCCCAGGAGCATCACTATAAATAAAGATTGAATAAATAATTCATACTCGATTTAATATAATAATGTGATTTATAAATCATGATTTTGTTACCTAACATATATCGGGCCACCACTGATGGCCCTAGCGGATGCATGGTATTCGGCTGCAGGATGAAGCGAATGAAACATATCCCAATCGGGCTGCATAAATTCCCCAAGAAACACGCTGTTGTAAGCCACAGATGCAATGTGGATCGTGTGTGAAACAGGATCACGAGGGTAGAAATCATCCGAAGCCCGAACCACAGCAGTTTGTTGAGAGCTGGTCACAATGTAAGCTGGTTAGTACTCAAATATATAGATATGAAACAAAGTAAAGGGCTAAATAGATTTACCAGTAAAGGGCATCTGTATTGTGGCTCATACAAGCAATGCAGCCGTTATCAGGGAAATTCCGAGCAATTGAGGCATCCAGAGCTTGATGGTACTGTTGGGTCAAAGCAACCCGACCACCTAAACCAGTTCCAAGTGTTTCCAGTACGCTCTGAACATCGACCTTAACCCCATCAACACCAGCTGCAGCCAAGTACGCGTGTAACTTGTCATAAAATTTGAACACTTTTTTCGGGTCCATTAGGCCTAAACCTTGTAAAGCCAACATATCTGTCTCCCATGTAGGGTCGTTAGCTAGTATCCCTTTGGACGCCTTTGGATATTTCATCGACGACCCGTATTCCTCCATACCCTCCACCTCGGGCCGGACCCCACCCCAATACCCAACAATTGCGTGCCATACATACACATATTTTAACCCATATGTATTTTTCGCTATGTTTACTATGTTCTTTATCCCAATAGTCGGGTCATCCTCATTCTGGAATTTTTCGTTTTCTTTTATCCCCGTTAGCCTCATCAACGGTTCTTGTTGTGAATCTTCCATCTTTTTATCGTCTATTCCAATGGACTGCCACCCGTCGTCAATGATAACAAACTTGGCAGGCGTCCCACCCTCAACTAAACTTTTTAGCCCGGACTCGACCCCTTCTTGAGTCACATCTTGATAAAACGCGTCCCAAGTACACCACCCAAAATAATCAAGAATCCCGGGAAGATTCTTATCTTGACGTTGCTTAAACGTTTTCAAATGCAGTTTAACAGTATTAACCGCATTTGTAATAGTACTAAAAGGGTCTGTCCCCACACCAACATAAACCATGTGTGAAAAGACAGACCCTTTAACATCCACATCACCACTTTCCACACAAACTTCGAGCTCGTCTCCAGCATTTCCCTGGAGACAAGCTCGAAACGTCCCATCAATCAAAGGCAAAATAACAACATAAACTTTCTCACTCCCCTCATCACCACTTTCCATTAATAGAAACTGTGTCTCCATTGGCACCTCACTTCCTTTACTCCCCATTCTTTGTGCCATCCACCATAACTTAAACCGAAAACACGCCATAAACCTCACTCCATTAAGCCGCCCTATCGACACCACCTGTCGACTACTCTCCTCATCAAAACCCGCCCCAAGAAACACCCCATTCATATCACCCGAACCCAGCCCGGATATGGCAACATTTTCAGACACACCTGTCAGGAAAACTCGCTCATTAGCGACCAAATTTCGTCGCGAAAGATGCACGCATGGCCCGATAGTCATTTTCGACTGTTTTCGCTCTTTTTTACTCGTTTCTCCCACTAAACCAGATAAAGATTGCTTCTTCTGCTAAGAATCCAAATACCCAACTGAGAAAAAGTCTAAATGAGCTAAAAAGGCTTAAAAGATTAGATACAATGATATTATGGCAAAAAAAGTACCTGATATGAATAAGAAATGTATGATCTTTGATGTCTAAAAGATATGAATTTAAATTTTTGGAGATATGGGTTTGAATGAGGAGCTAAAAGGGTATTTATAAATGGAGATAAAGATCTGTGATTGGTGGAAATGGTGTGTGTTTGGATCACCATTGTTGAACTTTTTTAAGCGTTTTGTATATCCTGCAGTTTATTCTGATCTGTTATTAGCTGTTACTTTTAGGCCAATTGGATGATGTTTAGATATAGTCCTTGTTGTTTTATGATATGTCATTTTGGTATGTTTATTTGTGGTGAAGGAAATTTTATCTGCCCACAACTGTTCAAGTTCAAGTAATTTTAATTTTGTCCTGGGAAGAAAGGATCGGAAGCCTAAAAGATATGGTTTATACTCGGGTTTCCTTTGAAGTTCATGTAGAAAAGCGGGCGCTAATGCTGGTAAAGGAGGTGTTGTTTGTCCACTTTTATTGACCATGTACAGTTGCAGCTAGAGAAAACTCAAATGTAAATTAAACCTAAATATTACGGTTGTGTAACATGTATACGTGATAAGATATGAGACTCTAGTGACTTGTAAAATAACTTTGTTTTTGTTCTTGCACATATGAAAAAACCGTAGTTATTGATTATTGGCAAATACACCATGTTATATTGTTTGTTTACATCAAATATAGCATGTGTAATGTGTTGAAAACATTAATGTCATGTTCGACCTACCATAAGTTAGGCGAAGTTATATGACCATATTCTCTAATTACAATAAATGGTTCATTACTCCACTTCTATATATGGTGATTTTATGCCTCTTTTTTAATCTCTATAATATTAATGGGTTTATAATAAGACAATCAAGAATTGAAAAGATATAATTAACTTAAAAGGAAATTGCTTGAAGAAATTATATAAGAATCTTCTAACTTAAATAAAAATGAAAAATGACTAAAATACAGTTGAAATCGCGAAAAATACATAAAACCTTCAATAAAACCGAATATATGCTCACTCTATTAAAATACTAGCTCTCTGTTACATTTATGTGAAACTTATTATTTTGATTTTACATTGCAAGTCATTCGATATTCTACTATTATCATGTCGAGTATAAAATTAATTCACGTATCTTGAGATATATTGTGTCATGGGACTATATCAACTTCATGACATGTGGAGCTTTTTGTAAATGTAAGAAATAGCTCTAAGGACTATTTGGGAATTAAGTAAACAAGAAGGGGACAAATTGAAGTTTACAAAAACTAAATGGGTAGAAAAAGGTAGATTAAAATGACACGTTTTTAAAAAAAAAAAAGAAAAAATAGATAAAAATGACACGTTGGATCTACGTTTCAGCCAATCCACAAACTCGTTTTCAAATATCAATATTCTAGAACGAACTCCCGGTTACTTGGATTCATGGAGTTTCGTATGTTTTATTTTATTCCAAAATAGCTATGGTGGGTTTGTGCCATGTTCATGAGTTTTGCTCATAATTTTGAGGATAAAAGCGGTGAAATGAAGAAATGAATTTTTTTTTTTTAACATATATCTCGTCGCAGATTTTGTTCGAAACACCCATACGATCGATTTTTTAAAACTCATTATTCCAATAATATTATTTTATTACATACGAAAGTTAACAACATTCAAAGACATACACATATGTTGATAAAAAAGATCAACCGCAGATTCTTCAAAACGTGTTCGCCACTTTTACTTGCTCATGTACATTGTCAAAAATCATGAACAATAGTAGTTTTTTTAGAAAAGATATTTGTTTTCATAATTAAATCATCTAAATTTTAAATAAAATAAGATCTTGGTACATCCAAAACTTCTGTGAACTACACACAAACATTTTAGCTCGTTTCGTATTTTATACGCTTTTATCCGTTTTATACGTTGTTTTGATATCGTTTCCATCCGCTTTTATAGGCTTTCATACGTTTTTATCCGTTTTCGTCCAATTTTATCCGTTTTGTCTTTTTTTACGCTTTCACCCATTTTGTACGTTTTAGTCCAGTTTTATATTTCTTTATCCATTTTTGTGTCTTTTTTTTTATGTTTTCGTCCATTTTTATACGTTTTCGCCTGTTTTAATACGTTTTTATTCGTTTTCGTCAGTTTGTTTGCGTTTTCATTCGTTTTTATACGTTCCCGTTAGTTTTCATATGTTTTATATGTTTTCTTATGTTCTCATAAGTTTTTATCTATTTTCGTCCGTTTTATACATTTTTATCCGTTTTTTATATGTTTAAAAATGAACGAAAACGGATAAAAACGTATGAAAATATATAAAAATGTATGAAAACATATAAAAACGGAAAAATGTAAAAAATAAACGAAAATGGATAAAAACGGAAGAAAACAAATAAAAACATATAAAAACCGACTAAAACAGACAAAAACGTAAATATACAGACGAAAACGGATAAAAATAGACGAAAATGGAAAAAATGGTATGAAAACGAATAAAAACGGACGAAAACATATAAAACGTACAAAAACTAAAAAAAACATATTTTCAAACGGATAAAACGGCTGAAATGGATAAAAATGTATGAAAACATATAAAAACGTACTAAAACGTAAAAAACAAATTTCAATTGAATAAAAACGGACGAAAACGTATAAAAACGTATGCAGACGGACGAAAACGTATAAAATCGGAGGAAAACGTATGAAAACGTAAAAAAACATATAAAATAGACGAAAACCTACGACGAAAACGTAGAAAATCGGACAAAACGTATAAAAACGTACGAAAGAGTAAAAAAATGGACAAAAACAGATAAAACGTATGAATCATAAAAAACACGAAAACGTATAAAAACGGACGAAAACATATAAAAACGTATAAAAAGAACAAAACGTATAAAAAATGTTAAATAAAATTCATTTCGGTATAATTACACCATTGAATGCTTAGTCTAGTGGTTGGGCTTTGAGATTTCAGTGACCAGACCCGTGTTCGAGCCTATTGTGCCCCCTTTTAATTTATTTTGATTTTTTTTTGCACCGTTAGTCTTGACGACTAGTGCAAATATTTTCTCTTGCGTTAGGAGATAATGGAGAAATAATTTGCACCGTTAGTCCTCATTGACTGATTCTACTAACGGAGAGATGTATGATGGCTAACTTTACTAACGGGAAAGTGTGTGCCAAAAAAAACCACAGGGATGTAAAGCGGGACAACGGACAAACCACAAAAATTTATTTTGGACTTTACTCTTTACACTATTTATCAAATTTTGAATACTTATTTATAGTTTATAATATATTTTTTCTCTCCTACAACAAATCTAAATTCAAATCTTAATTCAATTTTTAAATCGAAATCAAAATCTTACTCTTAAACCCAACTACAAACCAAACAAGCCCTTAATACATATGGAGGGTTGCCAAACGTTATCACATTGAAAAGGAAGTCTTATCAGTTGTTATGCCAACCTCGTGCATAAACACATATCCTATCTCTTATGTAATAAAGGAAAACCTCATTTTAAGGTTTCTGACATAAGAGGTTTAAGCATTCTCAGTAACACAATTAATATTTAACACCAAAATCTATCATATAACACAAGTTAATCGATTAATAGAAGTCTTTATTGATAAAAGCTCCAAATTTCCCAAACCATATTTTTCAGAAAGTGGGTATTTTCTTTAAAACTTATGATTTGTGAAAACAAGATTAGATCTATTGATTAATAAAGGTTAATCGACTCAACAATGCTTAAAATCAAATAACCCCCCAAAATAAAATAAAAAAACCCTAATTTCTTTTTAAAACAAATCAAAGTAGATTTATAAAACCTACTATGATACCATGATGAAAAACTTAATATCACATACACAATTTATTGAATCTTAATTCAATAAAACAAAAGAGGCAAAGAGCTAGTTAGGTTGCAATCCAAAAACCATTGTTACATGGTGGGTTCATTAGGCTATGCACAGAGGCGACCTAGTTCGTCGCCGCCACATCAGCTTTCTCTCTCCGACGACCTGACGACGACCTAGTTATCACAGTGGTGACCGAGATTTTTTTTTTTTTTTTTTTTTTTTTTTAATTCAAATATTTTAAACACAAAATTAAAATTCATTAATAAAAATACTTAACATTACAACAATAATTAAAACTTAAAGTAATAAAGCGTAGACGTTATAATACTTATTAAAACTCGAAAACATCAAAAAAATCTTCATCGTCACTTCCCTTCGCTTACTTTCGCTTCTTGGCTTCAATCTCTTGATTGTCTCGCATTTCACGGTTTCTCCAAATGTGTTCGACCAAATCAGATTTTATGTTTGAAATTGTGTGTTTAAAAATGTGTTTGAGTTTGGTATTTATAATGTTGTAAAAGTGGTAAAGTTTTGAAAAAAAAAAAAGTAGAGTGTTGTTTATACTCGGTTGTTTGGCCAACCGAGTTTGGGTCTCCTTCCTCCACAACCGAACACGACCGACACCTCCACAAAGGGAGGACCAGCCTCAACCGACGCAACCGACCGAGTGATGACCGGTCCATTGCGCATAGCCTTAGGGTGAAGAGTGTGGTTGCCTCTTTTTCTTAGTCACATCAGTGACAACTTAACAATTTCTCTCACCTCAACTCTTTATCTCAACTTTTCCTCAACCTCTGCAGCACATTCTTTCTCCTACTCTCAAATTTTACTTTTTTTATTATTTAAAATATTACTTACTTTAAACAACACAATATATAAACTTAATTATTCATTCATCAATTTAAAACAAGACATTACGACTTAATAAAAACATAACTTGAAAATTAAAAAAACACGAACATAAATAAATCAAGGTTGTATTTTGCTTTGATTTATTCTTTTCATTTTTTAATAAGCTCAAGTATTTTCCGTGTAAACCTTCAAACTCGGTATAGTAGTAGTTCAAATATTTGTTTCTTTGCGTCTGTATTAAAACTTCTTTTTTCTTGTCTCTCACGTCATCCCTTTTTTGGAACTCTGACAATTCATAAGAATAATCGCCAACTCATTTAGAATCTTCTTTTGAAAACTTGTTCATCATAAACGGGATTTTCGGCAAAATAGGCGGTAACGAGGCGATCGTGTGGACCATAATGATCACGTTTTTTTGGATGGTTTTAGCTTTTTTTGGGTCTCGAACAACCTGCCAATTGTAGCTCGAATCTTGTTTTGATAAACAATGCCGCTTGTTTTATTGTTTAAGATATAATAAATTTCCAATCATCGGAAGAAAAAGAAATTATTGAAGAAGAAGATAATGATAATTTTTGAGATTTTTAAGTAGTGAAATTTTTTGCTAAAAAATATGAATTTTTTGGAAAAAATATAAGGTATATACATGATAAAGTGGGGTTTTAAATAAATAAATAACTAGTTTAATAAATGTTTGTGACCAACCAACAGTTGGATTTTGACCAGCCAAGGGAATCTTCTTTTAAAAGTGATTTAATAGCAGCGGGACTAAACTCTCGAAAGAAAAAAAATATATATATCGCATTTTCCCAAATGAAGGGTGCTGTTTTTGTTTGCTTCCCAAAGGGACGACCTTTTTCCCGAAACTTTGCTTAGCCCACACCCTATACATTTACAAAAAACAAATAGGATAATAATAATATTTCAAAATCAAATTTTGGAAAAAGAACAAAATGAGAGTTATATATCGGGCCCTGGAGTTTTCTATCTAATCAAGCAATTGTCGAACTAGGCCCAATGCATGACCTAGAAAACCTTATACATCGTTCCATCCACGTCATCTCCGGCCACTTCAGATAATTCTGGTGTGTCATTTTATGAGTTTTGTATATTCTTGTCTTCTTTTGTATTTGATGATATATTAAGTACAAAATGCATAAAAAATCAAAGGGAGATTTTTATAAGCCTTTTAATACATGATGTTAGATATTTATTTAAAAAATCTTTTTTACTTTCTTTTTATTTCTATATCATGTTACCCTTTGATGTATGAGAACTGATTGAGATATCATGTTACCATTTTTATTTCTTTTTATTGGAACATTCAATTGTACAAATAGTTAAAGCACACTATTAGCACTGTACAAATACGTAATGCATACAATAGAGTATTCCAATAAAAAATGTGAATGTGCAAATCATTTCCTTTGATGTATTAATGCAAAACATTGCTGATTTATTTCACTTGTATAAATATATGATTATGTATTGAGATTATTGATATTATTATTTTTTTAATCAAATATCATAGAATTGCATGATGTCAAATTACCCATGTGAAGACTTGATTGCTGAAATCTTTGGAAGACTACCACCTAAATCCCTAATCCGATTTAGATCTCTCTCGAAATCATGGTTTTATCATATTTCAAGCCATAATTTCACTAGAATGCACGTTTTTCGGTCTATGAAAGATCCGCAAAAAGTCATTGTTACATGGTGGGACCGGATCGATCGTAGGAACCAAAATTGGTTCCGTCGTGTATTAATTTCAGGTTATGTGGGTCTCGACACAAGATCAAAAAAATCTTTGCAATCTTGTAAATCTAGTTCAAATCTTTCCAAAATATTTTATAGGATCGTACTATGATTTCATATCTCATATTATGCTAGTATTGGATGATCTAAGAGTGATGAGATAATACATTTTCATTTTGATTAAAATGTATAACAAAATTTATTTGTAAAATGTATTTAAGTAACTAGTTACAAAAATGTGTATAAGGAAGTGACATGTTAATAACGAAAAAATATTTAATTACTTATGTTAACATAACATGCATAAGAGACTTGTACATCTTAAAATTAATAGTGTACCATATATGTATTAATACCTTTTAGATAAAAATTTGTGGATATAAAAAGACTTGACAATGTTTATACTTTGCGTAAATAAGGTTTATTATTGTCATCAATAAAATTTAGCAAAGATCGTAAAATATAAATAAAGTTTTTAGACAATATTTATATTAACAGAGTTGTTTGCTACAAATCCAAACACAACTGTGAAGATTCAATGTGCTAGAGAAGATGAATGTTCAGATACTGAAAAGTTTGGAAGGATTTATGTTTGCTTGGGGGCTTGTAAGGAAGGATTCAAAGCTGGTGTGAGAGACATTTTGGGGTTAGATGGAGCTTTCATGAAAGGATCTTATCTATATCAACTCTTAACTGTTGTAGGCATTGACCCAAACAATGGTATCTATCCATTGGTTTTTGGGATAATTGAAGCAGAGAACCTTCAATCTTGGAAATGGTTTTTGACTTGCCTTGGAGATGATGTTGAACTTTACAGAAACTCCAACTTCACTTTTATCAGTGACCGTCAAAAGGTACATTTAACTCTTAACTTGGACAATATAATTTAGTGTAGTTTACTCTGATTATTTAAGTGTAAATTAATTTAGTGTAATTTACTCTCATGTAATTAAACAAGGTCTTATACCTGCAATTTCTAAATTGTTTCCATGTGTTGAGCATAGATATTGTCTTAGACATATCTATGAGAACATGAAACAAAGGTGGAATGGAAGGGCATACAAAGACCTTCTTTGGAAAGCTGCTACTGCTACAATTGTGCCATACTTTCATATAGCAATGGAGGAGTTAAAGGCTTTCAGCAAGCCATGCTATGATTGGTTAGTGAAGATCCCTCCACAACATTGGGCCGATCTCATTTTTCAGGTACAAACTTGCTTATAGTTTCAAAACTTGTTGTGTAGATGTTAAACTTGTTGTGTAAATAATAACTAATTACAACTGTATACAATCAAGCCTTCATAAACTTGTTATTCAAACTGTAGATGCTAAACTTTGTTAATACAAATTATGTCAAAAACGTTGTTTGCATTATTCGATCTCTATATGTTTTGATAATCACAAAACGTAAGAACACGTTATGTAAAAATATACTTGATAAGTTTTTAACCGAAAACTCGTTTCGACTACAACATCACTTCAGGTATGTACAAACAACTTACCAACATTGTTAAGTGATCAAAGAATTTATTTTGTCCTTAAAACTCACATTTTTATAAATGTGACAAAAGTTTTTATAAATAAACTTTACAAATTATTTTTGTAAACTAAAGAAATGTTTTATTCATAAGAAAATATTTGAATTTGAATTTTCCCGCCCAAATTAGATAAATTTTCACCAGATAAACATTTTCCCACTAAATGACAAAAAGAGGAGCGGACTATATGGGACGGTCCCATGTAGGTCGACGGTCCCTTAATTTTATGGGACCGCCAGACAAATAAGGGACCGTCCTCCCTCCTCTTCGTGGCTATAAATACTGCATAGTTTTCTCAGAAAAACTGGACCTTTTGCACTAAAAATACTCTGATCTTTCTGTCCCATTCCTCCCCTATCTTTGATCACTTTAATGTGTCATAATTTGTTTATAAGTAATCTCGTTATCCTCTACTTAAAAGTGCAAACGAAGAGCCTTCGTACTCATCAAGGAACGAAGCGTTATAATTAGGATCACACACATGTAACTAGTGTTACGATTCTCTTCTTCATCTAAGTTCTCTAGATCTTGTATCTTGTACATTCGTGTGTTTGACTTGTGTTTGAGTCAAGACTAGTTGTATTTGTATCGATTTGGACAACGTGTATGTCCGTGTAGTGTTGTGTATATTAGGACAAAGTGAAAGTCCGTGAAGTGGTGTGAAGATCCAAGTGGACGAGGTGAAAGTCCCTGAAGGGAAATTGCGAGCAACTGAGGCATCCAAAGCTTGATGGTACTGTTGGGTTAAAGCAACCCGACCACCTAAACCAGTTCCAAGTGTTTCCAATATGCTCTGAACATCAACCTTAACCCCATCAACACTAGCTGCAGCCAAGTACGCGTGTAAATTGTCATAAAACTTGAACAATTTTTTCGGGTCCATTAGGCCTAAACCTTGTGATGCAGGTTTTACTGACCAGGTCTTAATATTTATAGTGTCTCGCTATACCTATGGTCTACCCTAATGCACTAACGGGCAGTGTACCCGGTCGTATGTGGTGTAGTAAATGGTAAAGCCGAGGTCGTCCCAAGAGCTATGTGTGTCGGATTATTACTAAGTCTAATTGTCACAGAATAATAATGGTTTCGATAGGTATTTAATTAATTAAACTACTAATGCAGAATATAAAATAAAAGAAAATAAATGGTAAAGGGAAATCAATAGAGGAATAGTGGTGCTAACCTAGTCAATCCTCCTAGCTAGTTATGTCTACGTCTACCTACTTCCAATTACTTCAGGTGGGGTCAAATTCGAGAGGACAACATTTGGTCAATTCGCCTCTAACCTATCAAGAAAGATACCACCACAAGAGAAATCAAAGACCGTCATAAGTCCCTGTTGTTCACGGTCCCCAAAGCCGAGTCATTAAGTACCGCTACATGCTAGATTCTAAATAGTGAGTGCCCCCGTTAGGAACTTAGACACTACACCTCCATTCTTAAGTTCGTCCAAACGATAGGTGATCAGTTGGTCAAATCGCAAAAGTAAAAAGGGTCGTCGCTTGGTCATATCTTACCCTTCCTGCCTCAATCCGCTCACCTAGGGTCATTGGTCATATCTCCTGGCAATTGGCCTCTATCGCCATTCAAAATAATCGAACCAAGGGTGACTACCAAAGAACTATGCATGCATACACTTAGAAATAATTGTACGGAAGTAAAGGTAAACGCAAACAAAACAATTAAGGAATCATAACTAGGCTAGCACCAAAGGGTGCTTAGCAGCTCATATTAATCATGCAAATCAATTCAATATTAAAAGGTACGAAATACATGAATTGAAAGTAAAATAAATAATAAACGCTAAAGCTTATCGTAATGGTGTGACTTCTCCTCGAAACAACCCGATGCTTCCCTAGACCCGCTTGAGCTTTTTCCCACGCTCTCGAGTGTTGTGTGTGGAATGGGATGCTTTGAAATCTTGGAATTCGTGGGGTATTTATAGGCCGTGTCCGGGTTACGACGTAACCAATAGAGGAGTTACGCAAAGAACCTTCTATTTCCTCGTAAATGCACTAGATCCGCTTGTTACGGCGAACCTTATAAGCGGGTTACGCCGTAGTCTTCAATAAACCCGGTTACGTCGTAAGTGATGCGAGAATTACGGCGTAAGTATCGGCGTGGAACCTCTTTTGACCTAATGGAGTTACGTCAGTAACCTTTGGGAAGAGTTACGCAGTAACCTCTTGATAAGTTGGACTTACGGGTCACGCAATAGTTACGGCGTAATGTGAGAGGCGAGTTCGCCAGTAACTTCTTCCAAATAAGCATACCGTGATAAATCTATAGTAATGTTTCCATTTCCGCGTCTCTTTAGCTCCAATGCTCGTAATTTACCTGAAAGTGGAAAACAATGGAAAACAAGCGTAAATCCATATAAATGATATAAATAACGAGCATTATCGGGGGAAATTGACACTTAATATTCAGGACTATTTGATGTTATCACCTTGTAAAGCCAACATATCATCCCCCATGTAGGGTCGTTAGCTAGTATCCCTTTGGACGCCTTTGGATATTTCATCGACGACCCATATTCCTCCATACCCTCCACCTCAGGCCGGACCCCACCCCAATACCCAACAATCGCGAGCCATACATACACATATTTTAACCCATATGTATTTTTCGCTATGTTTACTATTGATAACGCCACACGCGTCGTTCGGGTCAAGGAAACTTCCTTTCTTCGAGCAGTTTTATAACACCCTAGGCGGTGAACCTAATCGTTGTAGTGTAGTAATTAGGGTAAGCCACGGTATTGATATCGCTCTCTGGGAATAGGAATGCTAGTAAGGAGTTACTACGCTAAGGTTAAGGTTGAGGAATATTATTTTTTGTATTTTTATATTTTATGAAATGGAAAGGTACGAATCTCGGGTATTGATTTGGGGGGTTGGTATTTCTACCGATTACTCTACTATTATCTAATTATCTAAACTAAGGTTGTGGAGTCTATGTCTAATTAATGTGTGCTCGTATGATAGTTTAAAGATGTGTTTACTTAGGTTGTATTAGTTATGGCTTTCAAAAGGTTGTCTATTTTCCTATCCATCTCGGCTTGTTGATGGTTAAAGCGGTCCGAGAGCTTAACCATTTGGGTTTCTTGGGATGCAACTAGGTTTTGCAACATCCCTTCGATGTTTTGTTGGTTAGGACCGCTAGGTGGGGCCATGAGAAATCATTATAGGTGGATTCTTTGGTTTGTCCCCGTGAAGTCGGGCTTGCCTTTCCATGCCTCTCGGGTTTCATTGAAATTCCTAGGTCCGGGTATTGTAGGGAATCTTCCTCCGCTCCATTAATACGCGAGGATGCGTGTCAACGGAAGCATGTTCGGGATCGGTGCTAGTGCTGCGTGTTATGAGGATCACAAACGGCTCACACGAGAAGAAGCTTTGTTCACATGATGTGAAGATTTAGGATTTTCGTAGGAGCTCATGAGGAATCTAACTTGATCTTCAAGTTCGATCATCCTGGCCGGGAGGAGGCAAGGAGATTGCCTTAACGGTTTTGGGCGTACCACGGGGTCATCCCAACTTTCGTTGTCATAGAGGCGATGTCCTCTATTATTTCCCATGATTCTTCTGCGATGAGATCACTAAGTTTTCCACCGCCGCTTGGTCAATGGATCGCTTAGTGGGAAGTTGACATGATCATAAAAGATTTGGACTTGGAGCCAAAGATCAATGCCGTGATGAGGACTTTATGAAGTAAGTCCTTGAATCGGGTCCATGCTTCGTAGAGAGATTCACCTTGACGTTGTTGGAACATCAAGATGTCATTCCTAAGCTTAGTGGTTCTCCCAGGTGGGAAAAATTGAGCAAGAAGCGAAAGTAAGATCATCCCAACTTGAGATGGAGCCGGTGGAAGTCGCTCAAGCCAATTACTAGCTTGGTCCCGTAGAGAATTGGAAGAGACGCAGCACGTGGTCTCCCGAGTAGTAGCATCAAGTTCGATGGAATCGACGATTTTGAGGAAATCCTCGATGTCGATTTGGATCTTCTAACGAAGTCCATGGAATGCACATCCGCTTTGCACCAACCGGATGGTGTCGGATCGCAGGCCGTAGTTTGGGCTTGGTCGGGAAGCTCAATGGTGTTCCTATAGCCTGGGTGGCTTGGTCTGAGTATTCACCAAGAGTACGGGCTCTTGGTGGGTCAATTGGTGGTGGGTCGATGAATGGTGGGTGGTTATCACCTTCCATGATGAAAAGTGATGGGTCACGAACAAAAGTCACGAAGAGGGGATAGACTAAGAAGGCTAAAAATGAGAAAAATTTACTTGATAGGAATCAAGAAAAGAACCTAAACGAGGTGGACTACTAACTAGCTATTCTATTCCCGCAATACGCGCCAAAAACTTGATAACGCCACACGCCGTTCGGGTCAAGGAAACTTCCTTTCTTGAGCAAGTTTTATAACACCCAGGCGATGAACCTAATCGTTGTAGTGTAGTAATTAGGGTAAGCCACGGGTATTGATATCGCTCTCTGGGAATAGGAATGCTAGTAAGGAGTTACTACGCTAAGGTTAAGGTCGAGGAAGATTATTTTTGTATTTTTATATTTTATGAAATGGAAAGGTACGAATCTCGGGTATTGGATTTGGGGGTTGGTATTTCACCGATTACTCTACTATTATCTAATTATCTAAACTAAGGTCATGGGAGTCTATGTCTAATTAATGTGTGCTCGATGATAGTTTAAAGATGTGTTTACTTAGGTTGTATTACTCCTTAATTATCTCCTATTGATGGTTGAGTTGTCACGCCTTATTCTTAGTCATTGTGTGTCTAAAGTTGTAGGGTATGCGTTTCTCCCTAACTCTTTGAACTTACCAAAGGGTCTCGCCTACAAACTCACTAGGGATGATAAACTCCTACTCTAAGGCGCTTTTTGGATGGTTTAGCCTACAACTACTCGTAATTATATTCTAAGGTTCACAAAGATGAATCAAGCATTAAGTACACAACGAATGACCTATCGCATTACTAGATCATTAATCAACTAAGATAAGAAACAACCAATCAATATTCAATAATTAAGTTTCATACTTTCTAAGCAAACACACAAATAAATTAGCGGGACATGGAGAACATGCAAGCATACACACAAATAATCAAAGACATAATTGAATTAATGAAGTAAAGACTTATCTTGATGTAAGATAGGTTTAAAACCCTAAAATACCGTACAAGACACCTTAGGTTCGGTTTTAGGTTTTACCCAAAAGACTCTCTCAAAAACCGAAAAATTCGATTCTATATATAAGATTACATATCGACGGCGCCACCTTATGTTTTGTGACGCCGTCGTGTCGCCGCTATTAGGGTTACGTCTTGGCCACGTTAACCTTGCGACGCGCCACCTTATGTCCGTGACGCCGTCCTCTTCACCGGCGTCGTCTGATTGCATCTAGGCCGTCCGAGTAGCGACGGCCTACTTTTTACAACCGGACGTCGTCGCTGAAAATACGAGTTTTGGGTTCCGGACCGTCACAACAATTTTGGGACGGCGTCGCCATTAGCACCGACGCCGCCGCCTTCTAATTTAAGCAACCGTGAGTGTCTCGATTTTGACTTTGGCCATTTTCTTCATATATTCGCCTTTTCGTCCAAATAAGTGCCATTCCAAAGATTTTGCCTTCAAGAGACCTAAAAGTGAAAAGGAACGATATTAAGCAATAACGGATACAAAGTGATCAAATAAGGACTAAAACGACCCTCAAAATGGTACCTTTAAAACCTTATCAACTATGTTCTATATCCCAATAGTCGGGTCATCCTCATTTTGGAATTTTTCATTTTCTTTTATCCCCATTAGCCTCATCAACGGTTCTTGTTGTGAATCTTCCATATTTTTATCGCTATTCCAATGGATGGCACCGTCATCAATGATAACAAACTTGGCAAAGGCCCCACCTCAACTAAACTTTTAGCCCTGGACTCGACCCTTCTTGAGTCACATCTTGATAAACGCGCCCCGGTACACCACCCAAAATAATCAAGAGTCCTGGAAGATTCTTATCCCGACGTTGTTTAAACGCTTTTCAAATGCAATCTAACAAGATAACCGCATTTGTAATAGTACTAAAAGGATCCGTCCCCACACCAACATAAACCATGTGTGAAAAGACGGACCCTTTAACATCCACATCACCATTTTCCACACAAACTTGAGCTCGCTCAAGATTTCCACGAGACAAGCTCGAAACGACCCATCAATCAAAGGCAACAAAACAACATAAACTTTCTCACTCCCCTCATCACCACTTTCCATTAATAGAAATTGTGTCTCAATTGGCACCTCACTTCCTTTACTCCCCATTCTTTGTGCCATCCACCATAACTTCAACCGAAAACACGCCATTAACCTCACTCCATTAAGCCTCCCTATCGACACCACATGTCGACTACTCTCCTCATCAAAACCCGCCCCAAGAAACACCTCATTCATATCACCCGAACCCAACCCGGATATGGCAACATTTTCAGACACATCTGTCAAGAAAACTCGCTCATTAGCGACCAAATTTCGTCGTGAAAGATGCACGCATGGCCCGATAGTCATTTTCGACTGTTTTCGCTCTTTTTTACTCGTTTCTTCTGCTAAACCAGATAAAGATTGCTTCTTCTGCTAAGAATCCAAATACCCAACTGAGATAAAAGCCTAAATGAGCTAAAAAAAAAGGCTAAAAAAGATTAGATACAATGATATTATGGCAAAAAAAAGGTACCTGATATGAATATGAAATGTATGATCTTTGATGTCTAAAAGATATGAATTTAAATTTTTGGAGATATGGGTTTGAATGAGGAGCTAAAAGGGTATTTATAAATGGAGATAAAGATCTGTGATTGGTAGAAATGGTGTGTCTTTGGATCGCCATTCTTGAACTTTTTTAAGCGTTTTGTATATCCTGCAGTTTATTCTGATCTGTTAGCTGTTACTTTTAGGCCAATTGGATGATGTTTAGATATAGTCCTTGTTGTTTTATGATATGTCATTTTGGTATATGTTTATTTGTGGTGAACGAAGTTTTATCTGCCGACCTGTTAAAGTTCAAGTAAAGTTGTCCGTCTGAGAAAGTCTTGAATGTCTAAAAGCTATGATTTGTACTGGTTTTTCTTTAAAATAGACGCGGAAAAGTGGGCGCTAATGATGGTAAAATGAGGTGTTGTTCGTCGACTTCTATTAACCATGTACAATTGCAGTTAGAGAAAACTCAAATGTATATTAAACCGAAAAGTTACGGTTGTGTAACATGTATACGTGATAAGATATGAGACTCTAGTGACTTTTAAAATTATTATGTTCTTGTTCTTGCACATATAATAAACCATAGTTATTGATTATTGGCAAGTACACCATGTTATATTGTTTGTTTACATCAAATATAGCATGTGTAATGTGTTTGAAAACATTTATGTCATGTTCGACCTACCATAAGTTAGGCAAAGTTATATGACCACATTCTATAATTTCAATATATGGTCCATTTCTCCACTTCTATATATGATGATTTCATGCCTCTTTAATCTCTATGTATACTACATATAATAGAAAAACGGTGAAACCTTAAAAAGTGAAAAGTCAAATATGAGAGAAATGTATTGTGTAATTAATACTCTTATTAAAACATCCCATTACTTAAAAGTACAATAATGTATTCACATTGTACAACCAATTAAAAGCATAACTATCAAATTAAAAACAACCAATTAAAACACTCATTACTAAAAAATACTATAAAATTTTCACAATGTACAATTTAAACAAACTAAAACATAATTTTAAATATAAAATAATTAAACACACTAATTAATGTTATTTTTAAAACATCTTAAAATGAAAAGTACATGTTATTATACACATTATACAAATTAATAAAACACACAAAGCTTCATACAAGCTAACGAGTTGATGGTACATATAGTTTTGAAAATCGGACCGGACCAACGGGTTCAACCGGAAGCCGGTGTCACCACCGCTCGGCTATCCATTAACAAATTCCAAAACGAACTAGAGAGCCTGTTGAAACCGACACAACCGGTGAATCGTGTCTCATCGAGATCTATTTCTCCAAGATTAATCGTCATGACTCCGCCGCCACAACGCGGGTACCATGCTATACTATATATAAGATAAAACCAAAAAGTAAAAAGTGAAAATTTGAAACTATTAATACATATCGAAAACCGGGTTGACCCGGGACGCTTCAAAACTGGTGGGTTTATCCTGTTTAATTTGACCCGTTTTGACCCAACCTGTCGGGTTGACTAAGTTTAAATCGACCCGCTTTTCGACGGGAACGGTTCAACCGGTTGAACCACGTGGGTCGAACCGGGTTTCAAAACATTATGTTTAATCCCCAAATCTTCAAACTTTTATTATTTTTCGTTTAGAACCCATAAACGTTTTTTTAACACAAAACGATCTGTCGCTATATAAATATATTATATATATAAGTTTTTCTTCATAAACGATTATAATGTTTTACAATTAAGAGAAAATATGTGTCCGTTAGTGCACATTTAACTTTTCAATAGGCTAAATATGCCCATTTCAAAAAAAAGTTGGGGCTAAATGTTCCCAAATCTTTTACAAAATAGCCAAAATTAGTTGTTTTTTTTTTTTTTTATAAATTTTGGGCTAATCACATTCATGCTAATGTTGGTACTTACGTTCTTCTTAACAACGACACCATTAATTCCATCCTTGTTAGTTTTTAGTTTTTTACGCGACGAGTAACGTGTGTTGTTAGTTTTTATCTCATAACTGATGTAATGTTTACTTTCATTTTCATTAAATGTTTTTATATGTTGTTTGATAGATGTTAAGAATTTTGTATAGACTTTAGTTATCGATAAGACAAACCGTTTGAAATTGCATTTTCCTGCTTCACGCTCTATTTTAAACGCTACACAAAACACTCACCACAATATCACAAATCATTAATTATCTGACGCTAAAAACCGCTGCCGCTAGACACGAGTAATGGGTTTATAATAAGACAATCAAGAATTGAAAAGATATAATTAACTTAAAAGGAAATTGCTTGAAGAAATTATATAAGAATCTTCTAACTTAATAAAGCAAAGATTAAAAACGAGTTTGAAAAAAAATACATAAAAATTCAATAAAAATACATCTATAAAAATACTAGCTCTCAGTTACATCTTTGTGAAACTTATTACTTTGATTTTACGTGTTTTTTACATCATTCGATATTCTACTATTATCATGTCGAGTATAAAATTAATTCACATATCTTGAGATGTATTGTGTCATGGGACTATATCAACTTCATGACATGTGGAGCTTTTTGTAAATGTAAGAAATAGCTCTAAGGACTATTTGGGAATTAAGTAAACAAGAAGGGGACAAATTGAAGTTTACAAAAACTAAATGGGTAGAAAAAGGTAGAATTAAATGACACGTTTTTTTTTAAAAAAATGAAAAAATAGATAAAAATGACACGTTGGATCTACGTTTCAGCCAATCCACAAACTCGTTTTCAAATATCAATATTCTAGAACGAACTCCGGTTATATCTATCTAAAAAGAAATCAATGGATGAGATTAAAAGCATTTTATTATTTCACATATTTTTTATAATTTAAATATCTTTTAAACCGTTAATCGTTAAGTGAAAATATTTACACCGTCGCGTAGAGCATATAATTATCTTTCTATAGACAGTGACTTTGATATACTTTCGAAAAAAGAAAAAAAATCGTTTTTTTCACGTTTTTTCGTCCTTTTTTACGTTACTTGAAATTTGCATGAAAAAAATCATATATGATTAAAAACTAATTTGAATATCACATGTGATATAGTGTTAAAGAGAAAAGTACAAAAATAAGCAAAATTTTTTTGAAGTCCCTTTGTGGTCAGTTTTAACCTAATGTCCAAAAATGGTCGTGCTGACTGATTCATTCATTACTCACCCAAATTCGCCACGTGTCCAAATGAAAGTACACTTTTGTACTTTTTTTATTATTTGTACTTTTGTACTTTCATTCGGACACGTGGAAATTTTGGTGAATGAATGAATCAATGGTTCTGCCTGCTTAATTTTGGGTGGAGTCATGGTCGGTGGTTGCGCATGACCATTTTAGACATTGAGTTAAAAATGACTACAAAGGGATTTCAAAAAGATTTTATTATTTTTCATCTTTCTAATGTTAAATCATATATGATATGTGATATCACATGTGATATGATATGTATATCATATATGATATTACACTAATATCACATGTGATATTATATATCATATATGATATAACACTAATATCATATATAATATAACACTAATATCACATGTGATATTCAAATTAGTGTTTAATCATATATAATTTTTTAATGCAAATTTCATTAAAGTAAAAATAACAAAAAAACTTTAAAAAAACGTGAAAAATACGATTTTTTTTGTCGAAAGTATATCAAAGTGCCTATCTATAGCTAGATAATTAAATGCTCGTCGCAATGATTTTTTTTCCGCTTAACGATTATCGGTTTGAAAGTTATTAATATTTGAAAAAGATGATGAAAATGGGTTTTAAATTGTTGGGATTAATCTCATCCATTAAATCAAATAAAATGGATGATGAAGATTGATCCCCAGATGTAAATAATCTTTTGTCCTCAAACGATCTTAAATCGAAAATATTTATAAATCTTTAAACTAAAATTTAAGATGACAAAAGATTATTTATATACAAAGGATCAATCTCCACCATCCATTTTATTCGATCTAATGGATGAGATTAATCCCAACAATTTAAAAACCCACTTTATCCTCTTTTTCAAATATTAATAACTTTCAAACCGTTAATCGTTAGCGGAAAAAATATCGTTGCGACGAAAGATTTAATTATCTTTCTATGATAAAGACTTTCATATACTTTCGACAATTTTTTTCTTATTTTAACGCTTTTTTTTAAGTTTTTTCGTTTTTTTACGTTACTGAAATTTATATTAACAAATCATATATGATATAACACTATTAGTGTTATATCATATATGATATTAGTGTTGTATCATATGTGATTTATCATATATGATTTAACAATAGTATCACATATGATATTACATATCATATGTGATTTAACACTAATATCACATGTGATATTCAAATTAGTGTTAAATCATATATGATATTTAATGCAAATTCCAGTTTCGAAGAAAAACGAAAAAAAATTTAAAAACGTGAAAAAACGATTTTTTTCTTTTTCGAAAGATATCAAAATGTCCGCCTATGAAAGATAATTAAATACTTCGTCGCGATGGTGTAATTATTTTTGCTTAACGATTAACGGTTTAAGAGATATTTAAATTATAAAAAATATGTGAAATAATAAAATGATTTTAATCCCAGCCATTTATTTCTTTTTAAATGGATGGTGGAGATGAGTCCCTTAGTATGTAAGAAAAGTTTAATATATAAAATAACTCTCCTCATATTTTTCATACCAATTCTATTGCATCAACAATTCTATTGTTTTATTAACAATTCAACTTTCTAAAAGAAAAAGGGTATAATTGCGTTGTAATACAAATACAATTAACATGTTTTGCTACTTCTGCCGTTATGAAAAAAAGAAAACATTTTTTCAGCTTTCTAAAAATATAAATAAATGTATCATGAAGCTCTTAAGAACATAATGAGAAGTAAAATAATTGGTGTTCCATATATTTAGTGCTTGCTAACACAAGCTTCAAGAGGTTCACATTCTACTGAATCCGGAACACCACACTTATCTATGTTCCTTGCAAAACTATACGACATGCACATGTGTTGCAGCAAATAGCGGTCCTAATAAGAAAAACAACAATACACAGAGAAGTTTAATTATCAAAACGTAAAAAATATGGTATATCATGCAAAACATACAAAATACAAATCAAACTAACATACCAACTATGTGTGCATATTATCTTATTTCAAACAAAGATGACAATAGTACACATGGGGTTGTTTCGAATTGAGTTTACAAATTGCTAACATGCATATATCTCAACCACATTATGTGTTTCGTATGTTTAGATGAAAGGCTTATATCAAATAATCTTTTTTTAGTGTGCAAACTAATAAAATAAATAAATAAATAAATAAATAAATAAAAAAAAAAAACAAAAAAACATGTACCGCCACTCTTGAAACTAAAAGTTTATACCTGCTGCATGAAAACCATACTCTATTTAAGGTAATGAACATCCCAAAGTTTTTATTCATTCCCTTACTTATCATAAAATATTAGGGTGTGTTTGTTTTTTAAAAGGATTTACTAAATTCTCTTACTCTTATCGAAATTTGTTTGTTTGTTTTTTTTCTTTCGAATGCACCCGTGACATATAACATCTTACCCTGTCATCTGCACTCTATAAGAGATTGAAAACGTGTGTTAATTAACTATGTTATATTTATGATAAAAGTCTTGTTTCATATTTACATAAGTTACTTATTATCGTATTGTTAGTTTAATAAATAAATTATAGAAACGAGCATTTAAAATCATTTGACAATTATACAAAACAAACAATATTATTTTGTTCGATTTAGACTTTCTACCACCTCTTACAGGAAGATGTGGAATGAACCTAAAACGCCTTATCCGTGCAAGCCACATTAGAACCTGCAGTAAATATGAAAAAAAAAATTTAGTGTTGATTGAAGAAATGCAAGATTGAATACATCATAAATCAACCTATTTGATGTAAAGCAATTAAGGTTCCACTGAATTATTAGTTTATCGTGACAAAAAAAAAATCAAGAAAAATTGCGGATTTTAAATAGGCTTTTCGTCTTCATTGACATCAAGTGACCCAACTTCTTTAGCCATCCCATATACAACTGATGAACATCAATGGTCCTATAAAAAGGAAACATCATAGTGGGCAACACAATTTATAAGAGCCACAAAACTATAAACGTAAACACACGAACACTATACTAACTGAGAGAATTCCGGATCAAACACAAAATCTTATATGTGTAAATTGTTGGAAAATTTAGTGCACTTGTGGGATTAGTTCACACCTTGTAATGGGTTAGGAGGTGCAGAGTCTGTACAAAGTCATCCGACTCTTATAGTGGTTTGTATTGGTAGTACTAGTAGAAAGTACTTTGTGGGAAAGTCTTGCTTGTGGTTTCATCGATAAGCGATGTTTCCACCGAAGTGCTATGAAATCTTGCTAGAGGTATGAAAGTATTGCTAGTGTTAAAATCTTGCTAAATGGCGATTCTAATCGCTTAATGACCACGTTTAATTGGTCATGTAACCACTAACGACTATAATGGGGATAGTTATGAGGTGATTAATGGGCGATTAATCCTCATAATTCCATTAAAACGGTGAGAGTAATCTCATATAAATAGGAGATCCGATTATGCATGAAAAACACACGTAAAACGATTAACACTTATAGCGCAAGGGTTATAGAATTGTGCCTAATTCCATAACTACATTTGGTCTTATCCCAAGTAGATATTCGTGTAACCTGCATTAGGGTCGAATAGTTTACTTTGGAAAGTGATCACATGATTCCAAGTGATATCCCAGAACCACCTAGTGGTATGTGTTTCTGTGACTTATTGTTTGTTTCTGTGAATTGATTATCTAACCCCGCTACTAGGCTCACGACACCAACAATCAAAGTAAACTATTTGTGATAATCAATGGCAACTGCGCAATGAAACACATGGCTTCAAACTTTGCCAAGCTTGATAAGTTTGAAGGGTGGACTTTAGGAGGTGGCGTAAGAATATGCACTTCTGTTGTCAAGCATGAGTGTGGTGTATGTGCTACTACACCTATTCCCGATGATGGGGATGATGCTACTTGTGGAGCGGATCGAAGGAAGAGCAAATGGGACAAAGATGACTACATATGCAGAGGTCTTATTCTCAATGGTATGTCGATTCTTTGTTTGATATTTATCGAACTTTGAATCTTCCAAAGAACTGTGGGATTCCTTGGATGCCAAATATATGGTCGAGGATGCATCAAGTAAGAAGTTTCTTGTTAGTAATTTCACAAATTACAAAATGACTTATTCAAGACCGCTTATGGAACAATACAATGAACTTTTGGAATACTTGGAAGGTTTACACAACACCATATGAACATGGATGAGGCTATCAAAGTCTCTTGTGTCATTGACAAACTCCTCCTTCATGGAAAGATTTCAAGCATACCTTGAAACATATGAAGGAGGAGTTAACTCTTGTTGAGTTGGGCGGTCATCTGCGCATTGAGGAATCCTCGAGGTGCGGGATAATGACAAGCCAAAGAGTAGCAATGCTCTTGGTGCATCTGTTGTCAATATGGTGGAGCATAACAACTCCACCGGTACAATGATAACAAAGGCAAACGCAAATATCATGATAACACAAAGGCATATCTTAACAAGAAGGCAACTCCTACTTGTTGGAAATGTGGCAAGACCGGTCACATTAAAAGGGACCGCAAAGGTGTTAAAATTGGTGGTAAAGCCAATGGATCGAGCACTAATGGTTCGGGAGTGGTGGTTCACCAACTCACCGAAAGGTCGAAATATGTTTAATAAGTCTTTTCATATTTATTATGTTACATATGTATCTCGAATCTTTTATGTGCGGGATGATGATGTTGCGTGGTGGGTTGACTCGGTGCAACAGTTCATGTGTAAAGATAGAAGTCGGTTCAAGACTTATGAGTCACTCGAATGATGGTTCTATTCTTCACATGGGAAATGAGTCAACGACCTTGGTGCATGGTCGTGGTTGTGTAGATCTTAGGTTTAGTTCGGAAAGATTGTAACTTTGTTTAATGTTATTCATGTTCTGATAAAAGGAAAACTTGGTTTCAAGTAGTGTTTTGAATAATCATGGATATAAACAAGTTATTGAGTCGATAAATTTGTGCTTTCTAAGCATGGTGTTTTTATTGGTTTTGGTGATTTATGTAATCAAATGTTCAGGGCTTAATGTTACCACCGATAGTGTTATTTCACCTTTGTGACCACATATGACGGGACCGACTCTACCCTTTGGCATGCTAGACTTGGCCATGTTCACTATAAAAGGATGCAAGATATGTCTAGGGATGGTTTAATCCGCTTTTGACATGGACACCGAAAAGTGTAAAACTTGCATGTTGACCAAGATAACCAAGAAACCCTTTCGTGGTGTTAGTCGTGAGACTAAGATCTTGGAGCTTATTCACGGTGACTGTGTGATTTTATGCGACTCCTTCTTTGGGAAATAAGAAGTACTTTGTGACATTTATTGATGATGCTTCTAGATTTTGTTATGTCTATCTCAGAACATACTAAGGATGAAGCATTAGATAAATTCAAAGTGTTTAAAATCAAGTTGAATTACAACTTGGGTCTTTGATCAAAAGATTAAGGATCGATAGGGAGGTGAGTACATGGATACTCAAGATTTTCATCTGTTGGAATAATCCATGAAACGATCGCCCTTATACTCCTCAAAGAAATGGTATTTCGAAAGGAAAAGCAGGTGTCAAGGAGATGGTTAATTCCATGTTGTCCTATTTAGGACCGAGTCAAGGGTTCTAGGGTGAAGCTATGTTAACGACTTGTTATTTTCTAAATAGAGTTCCCAACAAAAGGAACAAGGTTACCCTTATGAACTCGGACTAAAAGGAAACCCAACTGAACTATCTCAAGGTTTGGGGTTGTAGGGATGTTGTAAGACTCCACATCCAAAGATGAAAACTTTGGGTGAAAGAGGCATTGATCGCATCTTTGTTGGATATCTTGAGCATTCCAAGGCTTTTAGGTTCTATGTTATTGAACCTAATGAACATGTTTCGATTAACACAATAATTGAATCAATGGATGCGATTTTGATGAGAATAGATTCTCATCGGTCCCTAGACCAAGTCGAGGATTCCTAATGGAACTCATGACACCGTGTATCGAGGTCCTCGATGGTGAACCATCGGTGGTCCTCGATGGTGAACCATCGGTGGTCCCGATGAGGTTGTGGTTCAACAACTCAACTCGTGCTCGGGAAGAGCAAAGGGCAAGGACTCCAAAGTCATTTGGACATGAGTTTCAACTATACTTAGTTGAAGGAACAAGGATGAGGTCTCGACCAATACTCCTATTGCTTTATTGTTGAGGATGATCCCAAGACATTTGAAGAAGCAATGAAGTCCCGTGATATTGCTTTACGGAAAAAGCAATCAATGATGAGATGGATTCCATCATGGGCAACAACACTTAGGTGTTGGTTGATCTACCAACCGTTGCAAACCTTTGGGTTGCAAATGGATTTTCAAAAGGAAAATGAAGGTAGATGGAACTATTGAAAAGTTCAAGGCTAGACTAGTCATTCGTGGCTTTAAGCAAAAGTCGGGATAGACTATTTTGATACTTATGCCCCGTGGCTCGTGATCGATACCATAAGACTGCGATTGCTTTGGCATCTATTCACAATCGATTATTCATCGGATGGATGTGAAGACGATTTCTTGAATGGTGAATTGGAAGAGGAGGTTTATATGAACCAACCTCCGGCTTCATCATGCCCGGCAATGAAAACAAGGTGTGTAAACCGATTAAGTCTCTTTATGGACTTAAGCATGCACCTAACAATGGCATCAAAAGTTTGATGAAGTGGTTTTGTCTAGTGGTTATGTTCTTAACCAAGTCGACAAATGTGTATATAGCAAATTTGATGAATCGGTAAAGGAGTCATCATTTGTCTATATGTTGATGACATGTTGATCTTTGGCACCGCCAAAATCAGTTGACTTGACAAAGGAATTTTTGTCATCAAGGTTCTCCATGAAGGACATGGGGAGGCTGATGTTATCCTTGGTATAAGGATTAAACATGAAAGTAAAAGAATTTCTATATCTCGGTCTCATTATATTGAGAAGGTGTTGAGGAAATTCAATTACTTTGATTGTACTCGAGTGAGTAC
The DNA here is from genome assembly GCA_022545495.1 of Chrysanthemum lavandulifolium. Classification (NCBI taxonomy): domain Eukaryota; kingdom Viridiplantae; phylum Streptophyta; class Magnoliopsida; order Asterales; family Asteraceae; genus Chrysanthemum; species Chrysanthemum lavandulifolium. The sequence goes on from CM040238.1 coordinate 9,375,911, forward strand.
TCCTATGGATACTTGTGAGAATAATGCCAATAATGGCAACGCAGATCTCAACTTGAGTATTCTAGGGTAATTGGTGCCTATGTATGCCATGACTTGTACAAGACCCGATATTGGTTTTGCGGTGGGAAAATTGAGCGGTATACTAGTAATCCTAGTGCTCATCATCGCAAGCAATTCAAAGGGTACTCAGTATTTAAAGAGAACTATGGATTATAGTCTCTCATATCTTGGTTACCCATCGGTGTTGGAAGGTTACACCGATGCAAGTTGGATCGATAACATCAAGACAATTCGCTCTACCGGTGGTGGGTATTCCTACTTGGTGGAGGTGCAATTTCTTGGGCATCCAAGAAGCAAACTTGCATCACCGGTTCAACAATAGAATCGAATTTGTGGCTCTAGCATTTCTTTGGTAAAGAAGTCAATGGTTGAAAACTTGCTTCTTGAGATTCCATTGTGGCATAAACCTATAGCACCTATTTCTATCCGGTGTGATAGTGCGGCTACATTGGCTAAGGCTTATAGCCGGATGTATAATGGTAAGTCTAGACACTTAGGTGTCGGACATAGCATGATTCGTGAGCTTATCATGAATGGGGTGGTATCTATAGAGTTTGTTAGATCTTAACAAAATTTAGGCGATCACTTGACGAAGGGTTTGGCTAGAGACTTGGTTATAAAGTCCGCTAAAGGGATGGGTTTAAGTCCAACTTAGTCACTAAATGCTAGGACACCCAACTCCTCTTGAGGAAACTTGGGAGTTGAGTTCAATGTGGAAAGTCGAACATTCGATGGATGGAGCACATGTTTATTTACATCCCAAGGTTGTGCTCGAAACTGCTGAAAGGAGGATGAAGTCTTTAATTTTAATGGTTAGTTTTCTTTGAAAAGTGCTTGGCGTGAGCATGACTAAAGAGGAACCACCTATGTAAATGTTGAAGTTTTGCCGCTTAAGGAAGCTTTGGACTTTAGCTTTTACAACATTTATGAATTTGGATATGGACACATGGCTTGTATAGTGTCGAGTTGTTAAGTGTTTGAAAACTTGTGTATTTTATCTTCGTATTCAAATAGGTTGAAGGGTTCAATTCTTAGAACACCTCGATTCTCGAATATTTGAGCGTGTAATTTACTAAGATGAAAATTCAATCCTCGGGACATTTTCGTTTATGCACATGTTTTGCTTGATGTTTACTTTTCATGCAAAGGAAATGAACTAAATTTGGGAGGATTGTTGGAAAATTTAGTGCACTTGTGGGATTAGTTCACACCTTGTAATGGGTTAGGAGGTGCAGAGTGTACACCCATAAGGTCCATGAACACCCGACTCTTATAGTGGTTTGTATTGGTAGTACTAGTAGAAAGTCTTTGCTTGTGGAAAGTCTTGCTTGTGGTTTCCACCGATAAGCAATGTTTCCAATCAAGTGCTATGAAAGTCTCGCTAGAGGTATGAAAGTATTGCTAGTGTTAAAGTCTTGCTAAATGGCAGTTACAACTGCTTAATGACCACGTTTAATTGGTCATGTAACCACTAACGGCTATAATGGGGATAATTATGAGGTGATTAATGGGCCGATTAATCCTCATAATTCCATTAAAACGGCTGAGAGTAATCTCATATAAATAGGAGATCTGATTATGCATGAAAAACACACAGAAAACGATTAACACTTATAAGCGCAAGGGTTATAGAATTGTGCCTAATTCCATAACTACATTTGGTCTTATCCCAAGTAGATATTCGTGTAACCCAGGCATTAGGGTCGAATAGTTTACTTTGGAAAGTGATCACACGATTCCAAGTGATATTCGGTAACCACCTAGTGGTATGTGTTTCTGCTGACTTATTGTTTGTTTCTGCTGAATTGATTATCTAACCCTGCTACTGGGCTCACGACACCAACATAAATCACAAAATACTGAAACATGACATTTAATTATAAGCATAAGGTTTGCTTTTTGTTATATATTGTTTATTGCCGGCATAGATCGGAAGCAACTCTAAAACAACTTATTATTGCTGGATTAATCAAATAAACAGTTTAAATAATTAGTCCCCAAATATACTCATTACTGTTCATCCAATATATCAAAACACAGTAATGATTTTGGTCGAGCTTAATCTATTTCAAAGAGCCCCAACACGATTATTACATAACTAAGCCATCAAATAAGCTAGTCAGCCAAAAAAAACCTCGTTATTTTTGCAAAAGAACCATTGATCAAAGATATATCCTAATTGCTCTTAATAGCATATATAAATTTCTTAATAGGATAATTTTTTGTTTGCATAGATAATAAAAGCCAGCAGTAAAATAAGTAAGAATTGAACAAAACCATGATGATATTAGTTAAAAAGCTATAGAAAGAAAAAAACATTATCGTGGTGGCATAGCATATAAAAGTGTCCGTAAGGCTTATTGTTTAGCTTTGGGCTGATATGCATAAAGCTAAAAGTCTTGGAGTAGAGTTATTTTACATACCAAACTTTTCTCACATACCAAGGCACTCATCTCCACCATCCATCTAAAAAGAAATCAATGGCTGAGATTAAAAGCATTTTATTATTTCACATATTTTTATAATTTGAATATCTCTAAACCGTTAATCGTTAAGTAAAAATATTTATATTATCGCGACGAGCAGATTAATTATCTTTCTATAGGCGGACTTTGATATACTTTCGAAAAAGAAAAAATTGTTTTTCACGTTTTTCGTTATTTTTCGTTTTTACGTTCTTGAAATTTGCATGAAGAAAATCATATATGATAAAACACTAAATTGAATATCACATGTGATATTAGTGTTAAATCATATATGATATGTAATATCATATGTGATATTACACTAATATCACATGTGATATTACATATCATATATGATATTACACTAATATCACATGTGATATTCAAATAAGTGTTTTATCATATATGATTTTTAATGCAAAATTCAATGCGTAAAAACGAAAAACTTAAAAAAGAACGTGAAAATACGAAAAAATATTTTGTCGAAAGTATATCAAAGTCTATCTATGAAAGATAATTAAATGCTCGTCAGAATGATATATTTTTTCGCTTAACGATTAACGATTGAAAGATATTAATATTTGAAAAAATGATGAAAGTGGGTTTTAAATTGTTGGGATTAATCTCATCCATTAAATCAAATAAAAATGGAGGGTAGAGATTGATCCCTTGATATGTAAATAATCTTTTGTCCTCAAATGATCTTAAATCAAAGTCCTGATATTAAAAAGATTGACATCCACATGAAAAATAAGGTATTAAGATGATAAGTTAGTGGTCAAAACTTACAACCATATGGATCATAATGACAGTTGAGTAGGACGTCAAAACCTATACTCTTACTTTGCAGTATAGAGAGGTCTGTTTCAGATTGAATGACATCGTATCAATTTACTTATCCTAAACTTTAGCTATTATAAATTGATCTACAAAATAGTGATTCAAAATCCTTTAGCATTTAGCCGGATAAGCAATGATAATATATTTATCTAACCTGCAATACCAGACACCCCTTATATCCTATAGAAACTTCAAATTATAAACCTTTGCTTTCTGGTGTATGATAACCTATTGCCATAGAAGACATTGCATATGAATAACGACTAATAAGATGTGAGACGAAGACTTAAAAGTACTCAATATCTTAATTATCAAGAGTGAATGATAAATCTAAACGAATCATAAACATAAACATCATGGAAGTACAGACAGTTGAATGTTTTTTGTTTTGGTTAGATTAGGGTTTTCTTGGGTTGCGTTATGCTTTTTGTCGATGAATTGCATGAGAAGTAGGGGACACATTTTTTTCTTAGTATTACAATTTGGTCCAAAAGTATTAAGAAGGAGCCCACAAGTACATGCGTATTTTTTTTTTCTTCTCCACCAATTTATCACACGAAATTTTTACTAATATTGACCAAATTGATTCAATTTTGACTTTATATTGGCCAATATGAATGCTCTATTTCGCCTACGAGACAAAATCAAGCTATTCTATTGGTCTAATTTTTTTTTTCAATAAGAAGGTTTTTGCAAAAATACTCTGAAATAATGTAATTATTTTATTTAGAAAAGATTTGTTTTCATAATTAAATCATCTAAATTTTAAATAAAATAAGATCTTGGTACATCCAAAACTTCTGTGAACTACACACAAACATCTTAGGTTCGGTTAATGGGTTTTATGATCACTTTGAAACTCAAAGTGAAAATGGTTATTTAGAAGATAAAGGTGGTCCGGGAAATGGGCAAAGAGCTAGTTAGGTTGCATCCAAAAACCATTGTTACATGGTGGGTTCATTAGGGTGAAGAGTGTGGTTGCCTCTTTTTCTTTGTCACATCAGTGACAACTTAACAATTTCTCTCACCTCAACTCTTTAGAGCATCAGGTGTCATAACGAAGGGTATCTTCGTCGTCGTGCCACCTCAGCGCCACATCAGCATCCCATTTTTCCACAACTAAGCACAACAAACCCCCTCCTCACTTATAACAAACCTCAACCTCTTCATTTGGGGCCCACCACTACCACTTTATTTTTTTTCCAAATTTTCATATAAACTAAATTTATTTATTAAAATAAAAATACAAAACAATATATTTAAAAAAAAAGTTATAAATTAAAAAAAAAAAAAAAAAAATTGTATACAAAGAGGTCAGTGAATCACTATTTTCCGACCTCTCTTTATTATCTACTTAAAAAAGAAGAGAAATAAAAAAAAAAGAACCGAGTCAACTTCATTTAAAACGAGTCATCTATTTGCTTTCCATCTAAAAATACGAGTCATCTTCATTAAAAACCATCTCCTTGCTTTCCATCTACCATTTCCATCTTCAGGTTGAAGAACTTGAAGATAACAAATTTCGTTTGGTTTGTCAGAGTATTAGTTCGTCGTGGTGACGATTTCCAGCTCCACGACGAGGGACGGCGAAGCACCCCGGTGTGGCGGCGGCCCACGACGAAGTGCCACATAAGACCACGGCGAGCCACAACGGCCCGACACCGGATGCTCTTATCTCAACTTTTCCTCAACCTCTGCAACACATTCTCTCTCCTACTCTCAAATTTTACTTTTTTTATTATTTAAAGTATTACTTACTTTAAACAACAAAATATATAAACTTAATTATTCATTCATCAATTTCAAACAAGACATTACGACTTAATAAAAAACATAACTTGAAAATTAAAAAAACACGAACATAAATAAATCAAGGTTGTATTTTGCTTTGATTTATTCTTTTCATTTTTTAATAAGCTCAAGTATTTTGCGTGTAAACCTTCAAACTCGGTATAGTAGTAGTTCAAATATTTGTTTCTTTGTTTATCTTCATATGCCTTGGCTTGTTTTTTGATGGCTTCTACCAATTTTTTTTGCGTCTGTATTAAAACTTCTTTTTTCTTGTCTCTCACATCATCCCTTTTTTGGAACTCTGACAATTCATAAGAATAATCGCCAACTCATTTAGAATCTTCTTCTGAAAACTTGTTCATCATAAACGGGATTTTCGGCAAAATAGGCGGTAACGAGGCGATCGTGTGGACCATAATGATCACGTTTTTTGGAGGGTTTTAGCTTTTTTTTGGGTCTCGAACAACCGGCCAATTGTAGCTCGAATCTTGTTTTGATAAACAATGCCCTTTTTTTTATTGTTTAAGATATAATAAATTTCCAATCATCAGAAGAAAAAGAAATTATTGAAGAAGATAATGATATTTTTTGAGATTTTTAAGTAGTGAAATTTTTTGCTAGAAAATATGAATTTTTTTGAAAAAATGTAAGGTATATACATGATAAAGTGGGGTTTTAAATAAATAAATAACTACTTTAATAAATGTTTGTGACCAACCAACGGTTGGATTTTGACCAACCAAGGGAATCTTTTTTAAAAGTGATTTAATAGCAGCGGGACTAAACTCTCGAAAGAAAAAAAAATATCGCATTTTCCCGAATGAAGGGTGCTGTGTTTGTTTGCTTCCCGAAAGGGACGACCTTTTTCCCGAAACTTTGCTTAGCCCACACCCTATACATTTAAAAAAAAACAAATAGGATAATAATAATATTTCAAAATCAAATTTTAGAAAAAGAACAAAATGAGAGTTATATATCGGGCCCTGGAGTTTTCTATCTAATCAAGCAATTGTCGAACTGGGCCCAATGCATGACCTAGAAAACCTTATATATCGTTCCATCCACGTCATCTCCGGCCATTTCAGATAATTTTGGTGTGTCATTTTATGAGTTTTGTATATTCTTGTCTTCTTTATATTTGGTGATATATTAAGTACAAAATGCATAAAAAATCAAAAGGAGATTTTTATAAGCCTTTTAATACATGATGTTAGATATTTATTTAAAAAAAATCTTTTTTACTTTCTTTTTATTTCTATATCATGTTACCCTTTGATGTATGAGAAGTGATTGAGATATCATATTACCCTTTTTGTTTCTTTTGATTGGAATATTCAATTGTACAAATAGTTAAAGCACACTATTAGCACTGTACAAATACGTAATGCATACAATAGAGTATTCCAATAAAAAATGTGAATGTGCAAATCATTTCCTTTGATGTATTTGTAACATATTGGATTTCACAAACACATCAAATCATGATTACAAGTAGGCGTATAACTTGAGGTTTTAGAGAGAGAAATAGTTAGAGGTTTGGGAACTTAGTGAGAGAAAGTAAAAGTATTATTATGAGCTCCAACCCTCTACCTTGGGAGGTAGAGGGTATTTATAGTTTCTTACATAAACGCCACCTACGGGCTGTGGATCAGGCATACAGTGGGTAAAGACCCGTCCGTCCTCCACGGTGTTACTAAACTAAATACTATCTAACATAAAATAACTACAACTACGAGCTTTCTAACGATTACATATACTTGAGGTGACCGACACTTTAATAACTGGATTTACTAAATCCTAACAATCTCCCCCTAAGGGAGGTCACCTCAAAATACATTGAATACAAACAGATATTACATTAAAATTGTTCTTGGATTCGTGTTAAAGTTCTTTGCTCAGTAGCCCGTAGTCTTTGATTCTTCATTTTTGCATGTTTGGTTAATCTAAGTGGAGGTCTTTAACTGATCCACGTGATAATGAGTTTTGAGCCAGCATTGAGATCATCAGCTATCATAAATCTCAGACTCTTCCTTTGTGGTGTTGATATTATGTGATGTTGTTACTTTTGGACCGACATGCTCACATTCTGGATCATGATATCTTCTCATCGAGTCATGAAGCTTTAGTTGGATCATGATATTTGCAGCAGTAGAAAGAAGCATGGAGTGAAAATATCGAGTCGTTGATGCACTTATCATGATTTCTTTAGAAATGAATGTGTTGTGTGAGCATGCGCCTATGGATTGACCTCTCCATTCGATCACCAGAACGTCGGGCGTACACGCATACAACAGCTTAGCAATAAAGCGCACAAAAGTGTCTTTGATCACTTTCGTTGAATTGAGGTACACGCCCACGGTTCCCGCTGATCGAGACAAGCACCGCCTGTGATCGACTATAATTCCAAAGAATCTCCTTGACGGGGTTTCGCAGCTGCTCTAGTGTTCTCAAACCGAACGTCTCAAAGAAGACAACACGGAGTGAGTGAACCAAATAATTTAAGATTCACCGATTGATGAAAAGAGATTTGAAAAGCAATCGAGTACTACTCAATAAAGTGTTTTGCAATACAACGAGGGTTTTGAGAAAATCATTTATAATTCATAAACACCTTTTATATTTGAAATATTAATACTCGATCGATGTGCTAAAGAAAAGAATTTTAAGCACAACGACCGGTTTTCAAAGGTATCCACAATCCATAACACGAACCGTGATTGATTCATAATTTTGAATTGCCCCATTGTTTCTATTCAGTTGTCACATGGTTGATCTATTGGATAGATCTCACATGCCACCTACTAAGAGCTTGTTTGATGTTGGCTCTAGAAGGCTTTCCATCTTCATTGTGAATATGTTTGTATATCACTCAGATGTTCTGGCAATACCACAAGGATAATACGTACGACTCATAAGATATAATCTCTCTTTCCACATTGTGTGAAACAGATAGTCTTCATAGACAGTGTCCTAAAGAGATTTATTAGATGATCTCGTGGCTCTAGACTCAATTGTGCATATTTGGTTCCTATGCCGGAGACTAGGGAGAGGGTCTCCTTCTTAAATATCAACAATCTCTAAGAGAAAGTCGATAGATTATGTAGGTTCCCCGTGAGAATGAAACAAGTCCCTTTTAAGAGAAACTTGAGTAGCTTGGGAAGTTGTAGTGCGGTCGTCCTTTGGGTCCATGACGTCTTGTCTTCAATACCGTGTTACCTTAGTAACAACCAATAGCATATGTATTGAACCCAATTTACGCCTAAGGTTGAATAATTAGAGGCTATTTATTTTCACCATTTTCTAATTCAATTCTTTTCATTCTTCAACCCCTTCAAAGTTTACCGAGACTTCATGACTAGAACCTTGTTGGGTTTATTCCAAGACTAGCTCGGTCTCATCCGCACTATTCCCATTTCTCACTTTTATCCTTTTTCATCATACCTAAGGACTTCTACACTATCTAGTGGATTGTCCTCGGTAGATCCCTCCGGCTCTGGCGGGATCGTGGGAACGAATACCTAACCTAACCATCCTTATATCACCATGCATAAAGTAAATTTGGTCGGTCTATTTGGTATTGTTCATCTACCATTAGAACCAATTGAAAAACTATTTGAAAATCAATCCAGATACTTGTGATATATTATCAAAGCATTTTGTACCTGAATTGTTTTTGATATCTTTAGAAAAAGAGCTCCCCCCAACATGTGAATCATGTATTTGAAAGTGTTTTGCACATATTAGGGAAAATCTGCACATTGAAACAAATCAATCACGTTTCAATCCTTTTTGGTTTGAAATAGATGCTCCCCCTCAATATGTGCATGGAAAATTTGAAATAGTTTGGCACATGTGGGGAGGAGAGCTTGTAAATCACTTTAAAACCATTTATCGAATTATCAGTTTAAATCCAGTTTAAATCACAAATTCTCTCCCGATCACAATTTTCAAATCATTTGAGATTTGTGATCTCTGGAGATTTAAATTGATTTTGAAAGCTTTTGAGAAGAATTGTGACTTGCTTATGAAAACATTTAACCGATAAGGATCAAAGATGAGACTTTAAACTCCAAAAACATGCTTGAGTATCTTTTGAAAACATGACATAAACCTTGGTCTCGAACCAATTGTATGACAAATAACCTTTGATTTAAATGAAATCATTCTCCCCTCAATCAATGACATAAGTTGTTGATTAAGAGATAGAGATTTTGACCAATGTCAAGTCCAGATGATTTTCAAAAATTGAGACCGAGTTATTTTTATTAGTTTTCAATAAGATAACAAATATTTTTCAGAAGAATTTCTAGAAGGAAAAATACTTGTGAAGGAAACATTTGTCGTTTTAGTGACAAACTATTGTTTTTAGAATCAGAGCATGAGATGTGAAAAATAAGTTAAAGCATGGCTATGTTCTTTCTTTAAAAACGGGTTATAGACTGAAACGACTATAAGCCTTTGTTTCACTTTCTCTCAAATTTATTATTTATTTATTTATTTTTATGTACATTCGAACAACATCTAAAGACCCGTGTCACTCTTTGAATGACAGCACAAAGACCGTAGATATTATCGAAACAAGAAAAACATGAAAAAATGACAATATTTTTGAAATTTTTGAAAGTTTTATATTTTTCTATTTGCTTTTTGTTGGTTTTGTAATTTTGCTTTTTGAATAATTATTTACAAGAGATGGATGAAGAAAAACCTTTTACTCCTCTTCTTCCTCTTGAAGACGTTTAAGTGTTTCCGGTTGTAGACTCTTTAGACCAAGTCGTAGGAGGATAAACTCAAAACGTTCTCTAGGAAGAGCTTTGGTGAAGATGTCTGCTAACTGGTATTCAGTCCTCACAAAATAAAGTTCCACCACACCGTTTTCCACTTGCTCCCTGATGAAATAATGTCGAATGTCGATATGCTTTGCTCTTGAATGTTGAACGTTGTTGCAAGAGAGAGCAATGGCACTTTTGTTATCACAATACAAAGGGATTTTGTTGAATTCATAGCCATAGTCAGATAATTGGGATCTCATCCATAGGATTTGAGCACAACAAGATGACATGGCTATGTATTCAGCCTTTGTAGAGGATATAGAAGTACTCATTTGTTTCTTAGAAGACCAGCTCACAAGCTTATTATAGGATCATAAATATTATTGTGTTTGATGATTCGGTGGCCTTGGGTGGTGATTATACAAGTATGCTATGTTTTAGAGAGAGAAAGAGTGAGAGGGTGTTCTTGGTAGAGAGTTGCTTTGTAAAAAAGAAAGGTTAAATTGAAAGAAGCACCACCCCTTCCAAGGATGGAAGGGGTATTTATAGTTACAAACATAACGACTTCCTGACGTCCTGTGAATCAGGTATACAGTGGGTAAAGACCCGTCCTTCCTCCACGGTGTTACTCTAAACTATTCTACGCTACTAATTAACTATTTAACTGCTAAACAACGTAAATAACTACAAGTCTACGAGCAAACATATGCTAGACCATAATTGGGGTGACCGACACTTTCACATAGAATTTCCAATTCCTAACAATTATCACCCAAAACGAGCACCTCCGCACGTATTTGACGTGTATCTTGACATCCCGCATGATCGGCATCTCGCATAGGTCGTTAGTGACATACCGGTGTCCTTCGGTACCAAAGTCCCATATTGATGGTTCCTTGAGATACCGAAGACCCGCTTAACCGCTTCAAGGTGCTTTTGGTAGGCTTAGCACGGTATCTAGCATACATGCATACAAAGAAACAAAATATCCGGTCTCATCGGTGTGAGGTACATCGTGATCCAATCATACTACGATATTTCGTTTGATCTACCATGATCCCCGAGTGGTCCTCAACTAGTTTAGTACGCTCTATCATGGGAGTGTCAACAGAGTCACAAAATCAAATCCAAATTTCTTTAAAATCTCATTTGCATATTTAGATTGATTTATAAAATGCCTCCGGACTTTGTGAAATTTGTAATCCCAAGAAAATGACATTTGTCCCATCATTGACATTCAAATTTGGAGCCCATCCCTTAGAAAACGGTCACATTCATTGGGGTCGGTCGAGGCAAAATAATATCATCAACATAGATTTGAACGTGAATTAAATGTTTGCCTAACTTTCGGTGAACAACGTCGGATCAACTGCTCCTTTGTTTGAATCCAAGATATAAGAAACTTTGATAGCGTATCATACCATGCCCTTGGAGCTTGCTTCAAACCGTAAAGAGCCTTCTTCAAGCGATAGACATGAGTAGGATGCTCGATTCACAAAACCTTTAGGTTGGTGACGATACAACTTCTTTAAGATTTCCGTTAAGAAAAGCCATTTTACATCCATCCGAAGACTACCATATTCTTACTAGCAACATTAGCCGGAAAATTCGATTGCCTCGATACGCAAACTGGAGCAAATGATTCTTCAAAGTCAATACCCTCCTCTTGACGGTATCCTTTTGCAACCAATCGAGCCTTGTTCTTTAATACATCACCATGCTCATCAAGTTTTACTTTGAAGATCCACTTTAGAGCAATGATCATAGCACGTCCGGAGCGGTACTAATTCCCATACATCTAGTCGATCGAACTCATGCATTTCTTCTTGCATGGCATTGAACCATTGTCTTCATTCATTGCGGTTTAACGTCTTTTGGTTCGACCTTGGACAAGACAAAGTTGAAGAAGCACCATAAGGCATCGCTTGCTAGTTGTTTACGTGTGGATACCGGACGAGAGATTTCCAATGATGTTGTCCACTGGATGATCATGTGTCCATTTTCTAAGGTGTTCGTGTGGTTGTTGTTGAGGAATTGAAGTATCGAGTCGCTTTCTCCCGATGAAGATGGTTCGATGATGGTTCGAGAGCAAATATGTTCTCAAAGGGCCATCTTCGAGGAGTAGCAAAGGGATTATCTCCATCATAGGTGCGACACAATTCCATGATGTACACTCGATGATTGATGATTTGTTGATGAGACAGTGATCGCAGCAGCGCTTCTTGACTTAATGACATAGAAACGAAGGGTTAACTTCATTGATAGGGATAGGAGCACCTCTGTTGATGGAATTGACGATCATTAGCAATTGGCTCATAGTGTTCATCAAACATTGGATCAAATAATTTCTTCAAATCATCTTCCAAGGAGGTACATAAGGAGTTGTTGGTGAGGATTTAGTACAAGAGTAGAACCGATGGGACTACTTGATAAAGGTTTAGATGCGGTCCGGAATCGGATTGTCCCGGAGCCATTTGCCCGGACGACTCATCGAACGTGACGTGAATAGTTTCCATGATATCTCAAGTTCTTTTGTTGTAGATTCGGTAACCCTTCTTGTTTGATGCATAACCTACAAAAACTCCAATGTCCGCCTTAGCTCTTAATTTACCTAAATCTTGACCGTCATTTGTTGGATAGCACAATGCACCAAACACACGAGGTTAGGAGAGATCGGGTTTTCGTTTATGGACAAGTTCATATGGAGTTTTTCCATGAGATGTGTGTATGAGGAACGATTTTGGGTGTAGCAAGCGGGGCAATGGCTTCACCCGGAGAAACATTGGAACCTTTGAATAAATTAGCATTGTTCTTGCGGCTTCCACAAGAGTTCGATTTCATCTTTCAACTACCCGTGCTCGTTGAGGAGTTCGTGGAACACTTCTTTGATGACCGATTCCAACACTTTTATAAAATTGACTTAAGTCTTTGTTAACGAACTCGTGCCATTGTCTATTCGAACAATTCTAACCGTATTGTTAAGTCTAACTCAAGTCGCTTGATAAGTTTGATTATGAATCTAGAGTTTCATCCTTTGTCCTCAAAACTTTACCCAAGTAAATCGAGAGTAGTCATCAACAACGTCTAAAATATATTTCTTCTCATTTATCGTTTGCACTCTCATTAGTCCGCACAAATCCATATGAAGGGTATGCATAACTTCCATTACCGAGTTTGTGGGTTTGGGTTTGTGGGCATATTTCTTGCTTTTTCCCAATTGGCATGCCGAACAAAGATGATCTTTTCATACTTTAACTGGGTAAGCCTCTTACAAGATCCTTTCTGGAAAGATTATTAATGGTGCCGAAGTTCAAGTGATTGAGACGACGATGCCATAACCATGATTTTGTCTTTGAAGCCTTTGACAACAAGCATATTGGAGAAGACTTCATCATGTCTTCGATAGAGATGGTGTATAGATTTGAACCACGAGTTCCTCTTAACAGTTCCACACCATCAAGTTCTCTAACGAAACAAGTATGTTTTCTAAATGGCACTTCTAGATCGGAATCACAGAATTTACCAACAGAAAACAAGTTTGTTAATACAAATATCGTCATTAAACGTTATTTATATTTTTGATCTTTACCTAAGTTTTGTTAACGACAAAAGTAAATTTAATTTTCATAAAGCTTAAAGCTTGTCAAGTTTAATAGATATTAAAACAAGCTTTTTCAAATAATATCTTCATCATTTAAGCATTTACATTGTGACTAATCATATCTTAATATGAGTCTAAGCATAATGTATGATAGTAGTTTTAGAATGTTTTAGTTTCTTAAAACTAAACATTACTTATGTATTTGCATATTTCTAAAAATAGAAAACAACACATGACATCATGTGATGCATCATGGAAATCATTGGAAGATTTCATTAGATATTTTGTGTAGATTTGTACTCTTCATATCTTACAAAATCTTGCATAGATATTGTTGACTTTGGCAAGATATTGATATCTTGTCGTCGCACCAATGGCACAAAATATATAACAGACGGAACCCTTTCAAGGGGTCCGCGTCTGTGGTGCTCTACGATGGTTTTGGCTATAAATAGCAAAGCCAAATCAAGTAGATTTTCATCCCTTTCTATCATACTCTCTTACATATCTTCTCTCTAACCTTTCTAACTCAGTTTCATATCATATTAGTGATCTCTTTTGTAGCAAAGAAGATCAAGTCACATTCAAGCTTCAAACGAGAAGTTGGAAGTCTTGTTTGTTTAATGTTGTATGATCTTGTGTTGATTCATACTTCATTGTTGTATTAAACCATCATAATCTTGTGAGTGTGAGTGGTTAGTATTTTAGTCCTCAAAATACATTGTGTGTGGGAGTGGTTGTACCCTTGGAAAGAACTCGACATCTAGCTTAGTGTCGGAAATAGTGTGGCGAAGTGTAAAAGTTTCTCCGCGGTGAAAGGAGCTTGTTGACTAGTGAAGTTAAACTCTCGAGTGTGAGACTCGGGAGTGGAGTAGGCAAGGAAAAGAGTCCTTGTAGACCAAACCACTATAAACAACTTGTTGTAGTTTGATCATTTCTTTCCTTATTTACTCTTTACATATTGCTTGCATATTTCATTAACATATTTAAGAACAATATCAATTGATCTTTCAATAAGTTTCAAAACAAAGTTTTAATTTGTAAACTATTCAACACCCCTTCTAGTTTTCTACAATTGGTACCAGAGCCTCGTTGCTCAAGAATTTCTAAAATAACTTGTATTTTATAAACTTGAAACGATCCATGGATTCTGAAAACTTTAAAGAAGGGCAATCTATGCAAAGACCACCACTCTTTGAAACCAATGGATTTATCTATTGGAAAAACCGTTTTGAAACATATGTAAAATCAAAAGATATAGATCTTTGGTTTGTTATTGTTAAAGGGGATTTTAGTTCTACAACAAAGGATATTTATGTTGATGAACAAAAGAAATTAATTGCTAAAAATAATGAAGCTAAAATGATGCTTTATAATGCTTTGCCTAGAAAAGAATATGAAAGAAATTTTATGTGTGAAACCGCCAAAGATATTTGGGAATCTTTGATTGTTACACATCAAGGTAATTCACAAGTCAAGGATAAAAAATTGATCTTCTTGTTCAACAATATGAACAATTTGTTATCCTCAAGATGAAACCATTGATTGTGGCTTTGCTCGCTTTAATACTATTATTACATCACTTAAAGCACTTGATGAATATTTTCGTAGTAAGAACTTTGTCGAAAATTTCTTAGAGCACTCCATCCCAAATGGAGAGCTAAAGTGACCGCTATTGAAGAATCAAAAGATCTCTCAAAATGTCACTAGACGAGCTAATCGGTAACCTCAAAGTACACGAAATGGTGATGGAGAAAGATTCGAGATCATCAAAGGAAGAAGGAGAAGATCAAACCGTTGCTCTACAAGCAAAGGCGGAATCAAGTGATGATGACGAATCTTGCTCCGTAGTGAAGATGAGGAGTATGCCATGGCCGTTAGAGACTTTAAGAAGTTCTTTAGAAGAAGAGGAAAGTTTGTAAGACAACCTCGAGAAGAAAAGAAGCCATTCCGAAAAGATCGGGATGACAAAAAGGGTAAAGGTGAAAGAAAGTGTTTTAGATGTGGTGATGCAAGTCATCTCATAGGAGAATGTCCCAAGCCACCTAAAAGCAAAACTCAACGAGCTTTTGTAAGTGGTGCTTAGAGTGATAGTGAAGATGATGAAGAATCAAGCAAGGAAGAGATTGCTCTAATGGCACATGAGTCAAACGAGGTACTTTCCGACACTTGTTATTCTTCTATTGATGATGACACTTTGCAAAAACAATATAATCAATTGTGTGAGCTAAGTCTAAAAATCATAAATAAAAATAAATTCTTAAAAACCAAAAAGGAATTTTTGGAAAATGAAGTTTATGAGTTAAAAGAAAAAGAAAAACGACTAGAAAAGGGAAAGGCAAATGACGATGGTTGTAAATCATGTCAAGAGCTTAATCTCGAAATAGAAAAACTAAAGCTCACACAAGATGTTCTAATCAAACAAAACTCTAAATTTAAAAGCTTTCACAAGAACATCGCTCTTGATGATGAAATAGTTAAAATACATAAAACACTAGGAGACATGAATGGGCTGGGTTTTAATGAAGTATTAATACCAAAGAGTCAAAACAAAACGGCCGAGAAAGACGAACAAACTGTCAAAACTGCTACAACACAGCATGGACCAGAGGAAACCAAAATAAGGGTTTCGTCCGTTGAAAAGAATGGTGCCGTGGGTACTTCAGCAGGACAGAATGTTTGTAATACGGACCTTACTGAATTTATCAAAGTAACAAAGAAAACCAAGGATAGTGTTAAACTAAAACCAGCTGTTACATCAGGAATAGGACTTGCCAAAAATGAATTTAGATAAAAACTACTCAACAACGATATAAAACACCTTTTGCCAAACGCCCCTTTCCTAAGAGCAACCACAACGTACAACCCAACTACCAACACAACGGTTGGAATCAAAACTTTCCTAGACCATATCAAACTCCAGATTACATGTCATGGAACCCTTACCCATCGTTTCCATACATGAATAAAATAAATGGTATGTTTAACCCAAACGGACCCATGAGATATTGGGGACCAAATGCTTGAGTTATTTGCTTCTTAGGTATGCTTGAAAGTTGGATTGGAACCTGATGAATGGATAAAAGATAGTGGATGCTCACGGCACATGACGGGCAACAAAAGTCTCTTCTCATCATACCAAGAGTATGACGGAGGTAATGTCACTTTTGGTAGCAATCTCAAAAGCAAAATCATTGGCAAAGGTACGATCGCTCATAACTCCCTAACTATTGAAAATGTTGCTCACGTAGATAGGCTAGGATTTAATCTACTTAGTATTAGCCAATTATGTGATAAAAAGTATAAAGTACTATTTGTTGAAAATGGTAGTAAAATACTAAAAGATGGTATCACCATAGCTAAAGGAGTTAGGAAAATAACATATATGTCATGAAAATAGATAAAACATCTAATGACAAACTTTGCCTAACAACGTTAGATGATAGCTCATCTCTTTGGCATAGACGCTAGGTCACGCTTAATATGAGACTTATACAAAACCTATCTTCAAAAGAGCTAGTTAGGAATTTACCAAAACTAAAATATGACCAACACTTTTGCGACGCTTGCAAAATTGGTAAACAAACCCATAGTAGTCATAAATCTAAAAATATGGTGTCCACATCTAAGTGTGACAACTCGTATTTTCATGTCATATTTCAAAACATTATTCGTGCTTCATCATTTATCGTTTATCGTAATGGTTTTCTGAGTATCAAATTCACGTAACCGTAATGGTTTAGCCGTGAATTCATGATCATATCATCGAGGACATTTCATATAGACTAAGTTTAGTCTACATATCATCAATAACATCATTCCATATCGGTTCATGCATGGTTTTGCATTTTACCTTAAGCGCGTAATTTTCATATTAAATAAGCGTTATCGCGTAATTAATTATTTTGAACAATTGATCCATAAATTCCAAAATGATCCCGATATATTTTATACTCATATTATGTTATAAAAATAATATTATGAGTTTACCAGTGTTTTAAATTTATTTTGTATATAAATTGTTATATTTATATAATTACGATGGTTTTCTTAAATTCTACACGATTATTGTTATTTCACTCAAAATTTGCAAGAAATGTATTTTATAGTTTTTATGATCTCAATATATTTTATCTTGACCCGTGAAAATTTATTTTAATTAACGCTACCCTAAATGCTTAAATATATACACATTACCAACTATGCTTATACAAATATACATTTACCCTACACTTGTACCTTTAATTTATACAAAAAATACAAACTCTTTTACTTTTTTTTTTGTTAGTCGACATTCACTTGGTGAGTCATTCACAAATTTGCATAATATCTTAGACTTAAAGTATATTATACTCATATACACTAAACATACACATACATTCATATCTTAAAGTGAAAAGCAAACATATCTCTTTCTTTCCTTCATCATAGAACCGGCAATCAACAAAGAGACCAAGAGGAGACCATTTTATTTTTTTCAAGACAAGATTTTAATTACCTTAGTATCATTTGTTGCAAAGGTTTTGTAATACAAACCTCAAGTGATTAGGAAACCTTTTGTCCATAAACCTCATCATATCACTAGTAAGCATTCATATTCATATTTTTATTTTACATTCATTTATATGGTCATATCATTTTATTTGAGAAACATGCAAGTCTCATGATGTTTATACCATTTTAAAGGTTTTAAGGTTTTATGTGTTAAATATATATAATCCATCCTATACTTACTCCTTGTTATATATTAGTTTTGGTGATGTCTAGGAACCCATGACACCCTAAGAAGGTGTATGGTAGGATTAGAATAGCTTGAGTTGTTTTGAATGGGTTAGAATAGGTTTGGCGCGAGAAAACTCATTTCGACACGTTTGAAAAGTGCATCCTTAAAATTTAATTCGGAAAATCCGACGGTGAACAAAAATATTTGGCCTAGATATTTAGAAAATATACTTTAAAAGCGAAACCGTGGCGCTTGAACGAATTTCAAGTTGAGCGTCAAAACTATAAATTCGGAAATTTCAAGATGAAAATGTCACTCTTTACGAGTCAAAAATGAGTCTTAAGCTTTATAAATTGTGTCGAATTATCAAAAATATATTAGTATACTTTGACACGAATCTAAGGATGTAGAAAACGTGAAAACGGACTTGTAACGAGCAAATTACACCCGATAAATAAAAGTTGCCGTAACTTTATTCTATTAGCAAAATTAATATATTCTCTTAAAAACATAATACGGCAACTAAAGGACCATGTTGGCGGACGTTTTAACAATGATGTAGAACTTTTATAACGTGATGTCTTCTAGTAAAAGTAAGTTCGCCTAGCATATTTTCCAAAATGTCCAACCGTTTGTTGAGCGGAGTTGTAACGAATAACATATAGTCACTCAAACTTTGCCGAAAACCATCCTTAAACTATATTTTGGACTAAAAGTACCATATTTAACCTCTATTTTCTTTATGTTCGAGACCTCTAGGATGAAAACTTAAACACTAAAACTTTGAGATTATCATCGAGCTTCCTAAAACCGTTGAGTTTGTTTTCTAACGCCGACGTGCACCATTTTACGACTAGCTTTTAGAGGCCGTTTTAGTCACTTTCATGAAATTTTCAATGACATTATTTTACGACGAAAAGTTATAACTTCACAATAAATCACTAAACGAATATCGTAGGAGGTTGTTTCAACGTAAATACTTGTAAAGTATTTTATAAAATGACGATATGTTGTAAACATATATTTCGACGATAAACATTATCTTCAAAATTCACAAGTGGTATAAATATCATCCGAATTGCATGCATAACATTACATCATGACTTATTACATATCATATCATTCATAATAGGTCGGTTTAGAGATTCACGCTACATTTCGTGTACTCACTTTTGCCATCGCATCATTGTACCAAGTGAGTCATAGCCCTACTCTTTAACTGCTTTGAATTACTTTTGGGGAGATACATGCTCAACTATTTTATGACATTCATGATATTTGCAACTACATGTTTAACGAAATGAATGTTTAATCATACGAGGTAGCAATATTGTCATACTTAGAATTTCTATATCATGAATCATTGAGCTAATCGACTTGGTATGATCACGATCTAACGGACTTGGATAATGTTGAACTAACGGACTTGGTATAGTCATGAACTAACGGACTTGGTATAGTCATGTACTAACGGACTTGGTACAATCATGGTCTAATGGTCTTGGTACAATCTGAACTAATGGTCATGGAACAATTTGAAACCGTCTTTAATTATGTGTTATATTAAGTAACTATGGATACATTAAGTTATGCACTATTTTGTGAATTCATTTGACGTCATGCATTCGAACATAAACTATACACATTTTGGCAGTGGGTTGTGAACACACAGGTTGCAAGTTTTGTATGGACGGAACTTGGAACTGAGTGGATTTACAATGCCTTTGCTGCATAAACGATTTTGAAAGGCTTTACATTTCAATTCAAACTTTATGAACTCACTCAACCTTTGTGTTGACACTTTTAGCATGTTTTATCTCAGGTATCTAAGGCATTCACTTCATGGCATGCATGTGGACATATCATAGAGTCGTGGTGACGACGCGTCTCACATGGGATTTATACACTTTAAAAACATCGTTTGACTTGTACTAAACTTACTTTCCGCAAATAGTAACTTTCATTTGGGACCTATACTTTGTAACTCTGATTGTTTTATTAAATCAAACGATGTATTTTTCCAAACGACATTTTAGGTCGTTCAATATAATCGTGACTGTGATGCTATGATGGTCAATCCCGTGAATTACATTCACGCAAAACAGTAATTTGGGGTGTGACACTAAGTGTCTCGAATTGTGCATATGGACTTGTTTGGTCCATCCGCTATAAAAGCTACGGAGGCAACTTATACACTTTGGTCATAGTAGATGATTACTCAAGGTTTACTTGGACGTTGTTTTGAAAACTAAAATGAAGCTTTTGATAAATTTGAAATTCTTAGCAAGAAAATTCAAAATCAACTAGGCGTTAAAATTGTGTCGATCCGAACGGATCATGGTCGTGAATTTGACAACGAAATTCAATTTGGAAACTTTTGTGATACAAATGGTATAACACATAACTTTTCGGCTCCACGAACACCTCAATCAAATGGAGTGGTAGAACGTAAAAATAGAACAATTCAAGAAATGAGTAGAATAATGCTTAATGAACAAAACATTCCTCAAAAGTGTTGGTGTAACGCGGTTGACACTTCTACATATATTCTAAATAGAGTTTTAATCCGTCCTTTCCTAAACAAAACACCATATGAGCTTTATAAAGGTAAAAAGCCAACTTTAGGATATTTTAGAGTTTTTGGTTGTAAATGCTTCA